>CAUYLG010063428.1:0-24111 GCA_963573385.1 Cacajao melanocephalus
AAAGAAGAAAATGATAGAATCTCATTTTTTATGGCTGAATGGTACTCCATTATATACATATATAATATATATATAATTATATATATATGTTTTTATATAACTTATATATATAACATATATATATATATATATATATATATATATATATATAAGTTCTGTTTTTAGCTCTTTGAGGAATTGCCACACTGGTCTGATTTCCACAATGGTTTAACTAACTTACACTATATATATATATATATATAAAATTACATTTTCTTTATTCATTCATCTCTTGATGAACACTTGGGTTACATCCAAATCTTGGCTATTGTGGATAGTGCTGTAATAAACATGGGCATGCAGATACCTCTTCAATATACTAATTTCCTTTCTTCTTGGTACATACCTAGCAGTGGGATTGCTAAATCTTTAGGATCTCTATTTTTAATTTTTTGACCAGCTGTTCTCCATAGTGGTTGTAGTAATTTACATTCCCACTAATAATGTATGAGGGTTCTTTTTTCTTCACATCTTCACCAGCACTGTTCTTGCCTGTCTTTTGGATAAAAGCCATTTTACATGGGGTGAGATGATATCTCATTGAAGTTTTGATTTGCATTATTTGATGATCAATAATGTTGAGAACTTTTTTGTATACCTGTTTGCCTTTTTCATATCTTCTTTTGAGAAATGTCTCTTCAGATCTTTTGCCAATTTTTAAATCTGAGTATGAGATATTTTCTTACAGAGCTGTTTGAGCTACTTATATCTTGTAGTTGTTAATTCCGTATCAGACGGGTAGATTGCAAAGATATTCTCCAATTCTGTAGGTTGTCTCTTCGCTTTCTTGATTGTTTTCGTTGTTGTGCAGAGGCTTTCTAACTTGATGTAATTCATTTGTTCATTTTTGTTTTGGTTGCCTGTGCTTGTGGGGTATTACTCAAAGAAAAATCTTTCTCCAGATTGCTATCCTGGAACATTTTCAAGGTGTTTTCTTATAGTACTTTCATAGTTTCAAGTATTACATTTAAGTCTTTAATACATTTTGATTTGGTTTTTTATATGGTAAGAGATAAGGGCCTACTTTTATTCTTTTTCATGTGGATATCTAGTTTTCCCAGCACCATTTATTTAAGCGACTGTCCTTCCCCTAAAGTATGTTCTTGGAAGCTTTGTTAAAAATGAGTTAACTGTAGATGTATGGATTTTTTTTCTCTGTGTTTTGTATTCTGATTCACTGGTCTATGTGTGTGTGTTTATACAGGTAATATTACCTGTTTTTATATAGGTAATTGCTGTTTTGATTGTTATATCTCTGTAGTATAATTTGAAGACAGGTAATGTGATTCCTCCAGTTTTATCCTCTTTGCTCAGAATAGCTTCGGCTATTTTGGTCTTTTGTGATTCCATATAAATTTTAGGATAGTTTTTATTTGTTTCTATTTCTGAGAAGGATGTCCTTGGTATTTTTGTGAGTATTGCATTGAATCTGTAGATTGCTTTGTGTTGTATGGATACATGAAATATCTCTCCATATTTTACCTCCTTAAATTTTTTATCAGCGTTTTATAGTTTTTAATATACAGACCATTTAATTTTTTGGTTATATTCATTCTTAAGTATTTAATTTTATTCAAAGCTACTGTAAATGGAAAATTTAAAATTTCTCTTTCAGATTTTTTAGTGTTGGCATGTAGAAATACTATTGATTTTGTTATGTTGGTATTGTATACTGCAACTTTACTGAATTTGTTTATTAGCTCTTATAGCTTTCCTGAAGGATCTTTAATTTTTTTCAAATATAAGATCATATCATCTGCAAGCAAAGATAATTGGATTTCTTCATTTCCAGTTCTGATGTTCTTTATTTCTCTTGTCTGATTGCTTTAGCTAGGACTTCTAGTACTATGTAAAATAACAGTGGTGAAAGTGGGAATTTTTGTCTTGTTCCATATGATAAAGAAAAGGCTTTCAGTTTTTCCCAATTCATTGATGCTAGCTGTGTGTCTGTCATATATGGCTTTTATTATGTTGAGATGCATTCCTTCTATATGCAGTTTTTTAGGGTTGAAACAAATGATTCTGAATTTTATCAAATGCTTTTTCAGTATCAATTGAAATGAGCATATGGTTTTTTTACTTCATTCTGTTGACATGATGTATCACATTGATTGAATTGGATATGTTGAACCATCCTTGTATTTCTGGAATGAATACCACTTTATTATCATGATTGATATTTGTAATGTCTGGTTGAATTTGATTTACTAGTATTTTGCTGAGTATTCTTACCTCAGTATTTATCAGTTGTATTGGCCTTTTTTATTTATTTATTTTTTTGATGTGTCTTTTTCTGCTGTTGGTATCAGGCTATTATTGGTCTCATAGAATAGGTTTGGAAGTAGTTCTTCTTTTTCTATTTTTGTAATAGTTTGAGTAGAACTGGTATTATTTCTTCTTTAAATGTTTAACAAAATTCAGCAGTGAAGAAATTTGGTCTTGAGCTTTTATTGTGAGACTTTACGGGGAGAATTTTTATTACAGCTTCTATTTCATTACCGATTATTGTCCTGTTCACGTTTTGCATTTCTTCATGAAATCTTGGTAGGTTGTGTGTGTCTAGGAAAGTGTCCATTTTCTCTAGATATTCCAACACATTAACATATATTTGTTCATAGCAGCCACAAATGATGTTTTGAATTTCTACAGTATCTGTTGTTATGTCTATTTTCTCATCTCAGATTTTATTTATTTGGATCTTCTCTCTTTTTTTCTTAATTAATCTGGCTAAAGGCTTAGTTTGTCAATTGTACTTATCTTTTCCAAAAAAACAACTTTTCATTCAGTTGATCTTTTATATTGTATTTTTATGTCAATTTTATTTATGTGTGCTTTAGTATTTGTTATTTTGTTTCTTCTATTAATTTTGAGTTTGATGTGTTCTTCCTTTTGTAATTCATTAATATGCATCATTATGTTATTTATTTGGCATTTTTGATGTAGACACTTATAGCTATAAATTTCCCTCTTAGTAGTGCTTTTGTCTTATCCAAATTTTTGATATTTTTTTCCCATTATCATTTGTTTCAAGAATATTTTCAACTTCCCTCTTAATTTATTTATTGATCCACTGGCTTTCCAGGAACACATTTATAAATTTCCATGTAGTTGTAGAGTTTCTAAAATTCTTGTTGTTGATTTCTAATTTGTAGTCAAATAATATGCCTGGTACTATTTCAATGTTTTGAATGTTTTCTTACTTGTTTTGTGACCTAACATATGGACTATTTATAAGAATTATTTTATATTACTATATTGAGGAAACAAATGTGTATTCCAAAGTCATTGGATAAGATGTTCTGTAAATATCTATTAAGTCCATTTCATCTGAAGTGCAGATTAAGTCTGATATTTCTTTGTTGATTTTTTGCCTGAAAAATCTTTCCGATGCTGAAAGTAGAGTGTTGAAATATCTAGCCATTATTCTTCTGAGGATTTATCTATGCCTTTAACTTCAATAATGTTTGCTTTATATTTATGGGTGCTCCAGTGTTAGGTACATAAATATTTACATTTGTTATATTATTTTCCTGAATTTATACATTGATCATTCTATGATGACCACTTGGTGTCTTCTTACGGTTTATGTCTTGAAATCTATTTCATATAATATAAGTATAGTTCCTACTGCTCTTTGTTGGTTTACATTGGTATAGAATACCTTAATTCATTCCTTTAGTTTTAGTCTATGTGTGTTTTTATAGGTACAGTGTGCTTATTGCAGGAAAGATATTGTTGGGTCTTGGTTTTTAATCCATTCAGCCAATCTATGTCTTTTTATTCAAGAGTTTAGTCTAGTTACTTTTGATGTCATTATTGATAAGTAAAGACTTTACTGCTGCCATTTTATTTGTTTTCTGGTTGTTTTGTGGTCTTCTCTTCCTATTTTTCTTCCTTTCTGTTAAGGTTTTTTTTTTATTTGAAATTACTATAAGGAATAAAAATGCTATCTTACAACCCAATATTTTAAACTGATGACAACTTAACACATCTTGCATGAACAAACAAACAAAAAGAGTAATAATAAAAACTCTTCAGTTTACCTTCCCATGTTTTAATATTTGTTGTTTTCTTTATGTTTTGGTGTACTGTCTATGTGTTGAAAAGTTGTAGTTATTATTTCTGATTTGTTAGTATCTAATTTTGGTACTTAAAATAAGAGTAGCTTACTTATCACAATTACAGTATTATAATATTCTGTGTTTTTCTGTGTGCTTATTATTACCAATGTCTTTTGTACCTTCCAAATATTTCTTTTTTTTTTAACTTTTATTTTTAGTTCTGCGGTTCATGCGCATGATGTGAAGGTTTGTTACATAGGTAAAAGTGTGTCATGAGGGTTGGATGTACAGATTATTTCATCACCCAGGTATTAGGCTTAGTAGCCATTAGTTATTTTCCCTACTTCTCTTCCTTCTTCCACCCTCCACACTCTAATAGGCTCCAGTGTGTGCTGTTTCCCTCTATTTGTCAAATATTGCATGCTCTCACTTATAAGTTGGAGATAAATGGTCAAATAATTTCTTATTGCTCATTACCATCTTTTTTTCAGATTGAAGATCTTCTTTTAGCATTTTTTAAAGGACAGGTCTGGTGTTAATAAAATATTTCCTATTTTGTTTGTCTTAAAGTCTTTCTGGCCATCCTCGATGCTTGTAGATGTTTGCCAGTGTCTGAGCATTGAAGAGTTAGGTATTTATTGTATCTTTACTATCTGGGCTTGTTTGTTCCCATCCTTTTTGGGAAAGTTTTCCAGGTGTTTGAAGGGGTTTAAGCCCTAAGCACAGTAGTGCTGTGGTTCTTGCAGACTTGTAGAGGTACTGCATTGGTGGTCTTTGATAAGATTTTGAAGAACTCTCTGGATTGCCAGCAGACACTCTTGTTGTCTTACCTTACTTTCTCGAAAACAAATGAATTCTCTCTCTCTGTGCTGAGCCACCTGGTTCTGATGATGGGCGACACAAGCACTTTTATTTTCACCATCACTAGAATTGCCTTTCATCAGACCTGAAATCAGCCCAGCATTGGGTCTGCCCCAAAGTCTGCTATAACTACTATCTGGCCACCACCTCTGTACACTCAAGGCCCTAGAGCTCTTCAGTTAGCAATGTCAAAGCTAGCCAGGTTTGTGTCTGTTCCTTCATGGTGACAAGTTCCCCCAGACACTTGGTGAGTCCAGAGATGCTGATGCTGTCTGGAAACCAGCCTTTGGAGTCAAAAACCTTATAAATCTACTGGTGTTCTACTCTACTGTAGCTAAGCTGGCAGTAAAGCCAAAATATACTAAGTCCTTCTCACTTGTTTTTCTCTTTTCAACAAGCAGATGTGCCTCTCCCTGTGGCCACCATTATCACTGGCCTACAGAGAGTTCTGTCAGGCCTACCCTGATGTTCTTTTAAGGCCTGAGGGCTCTTCCATCAGCTTGTGGTGAGTGCTGCCATGTCTGAGACTCATCCTTCATGGCGATGGGGTGTTCTGTGATCCAGGATAGGTCCAGAAATGCTGTCCAAGAGCCTAGACCTGGATTCAGGAACCCCAAGAACACATTTGTTGTTCTACCCCACTGTGAACAAGCATGTACCTGAAGCCAGCATGTCTCAGAGTCTCACCCATGTCCCACTACATACTGCCTGGGTATCACTGTTGGTTCTTCAGAGCCCAAGGGCTTTTTAATCAGTAGATGATGACTCTTACTAGAACTGAGTACTTCCCTTCAAGGCAGTGGGTTCTGTTCTGTCACAAAGTGCCTCTAGAAATGTCATCCAGGAGCTAGGACCTGAGATGGGGGCCTCACAACTCTGATTCACTATTCCACTGTGGGTTGGCTGGTATCCAAGTTGGAAGACAAAGTTCTCTTTACTTCTCTCTCTTCTCTCTTCAACTAAAATGAAGAAGTCACTTTCATTTTTGCAAGCTGTGCTGCCTGTGCTTGTGGGATGGCTGTCACAAGCACTCCTGCAGCCACACGGTTTGATGTCTTGCTAGGTCACACACTGCCCCACTTCATTGGCTCTGAAACGAACATAGCATCAGCACTTGCCTAGGAATTGCAGTCCTTGTGTCCTAGATTGCCTAAGGCCCAAGAACACTTTAGCCTGCAGTAGCAATGGTTACTGGAGTTCTGACTGCTGGGATGGGCACTTCACCTCTAGCTAGGTCTGGTCCAGATGCTCATTCTGTGGGTGGGTGCTGGCTGAGCTCAGCATGGTTTTGCTCTCTGCAGTGACAGGGCAGCATTGAGTTCCATGCAAAAGTCCTCTCATTTCTGTGCTCTCTCTCCCACAAGTACAAAGATTCTCCCTCTGTGCCATGCAGCTACTGCCTGAAGGAGTGGGGAAGCATGGTGTCAGCAATTCAAGACTGTCTTTTATACCCTCTTCAGTGCCTCTTTCAATAATGTAAGGTTAAAAACAGGTACTGTGATTGCTTACTTGAGTTTTGTTTTTTTATGAAGATGCTTTATTGTCTGCACATAGTTGTTAAAATGTGGTGTTCCTGCTGGGAAGACAATCAGTAGAGCCTTCTGTTCTGCCATCTTGATCCATTCTCTGATAGTACTTTTGTGGTCTTCATTCTCCTCCATGATTTTCTACTTGGTTTATCAATTACTGAGAGAAGAAACTTAGTATCTTAAAATACAATTGTGAATTTTTCTATTTCTACTTTCAGTTCTATCATTTTCGCTTCATATGTTTTGAACCTCTATTGTTAAGTGCATATGCACGCAAAATTGTTATGTCTTCTTGAAAAATGGATCCCTTTATTATTATATAATGTCCCTCTTTTCCATGGTAATATCATTTGTTCTGATGTCTACTTTGTTTGATATTAATATATTCTAGCTTTATTTTTGATCAGTGCTTGCAGTGCATATATTTTCATTTATTTCTTTGAACCTATTTCTTTGCTTTATAATCACATACTGTGATTTTCTTCTAGAGAACATAGAGGTTGGTCTTGATTTTTTAAATCTAGTATGGCAATCTATATTTTTTAATTACAGCATTTATACAATACATCTTAAATGTGCTTATTGATGGGGGTTGATTAAAATTGTCCATCCTGCCACCTGTTTTTCATTAATTATACAGGATCTTTTATCCATCTTTTTCTGCCTGTTTTTGAATTGAGCATTTTCATGATTCCATTTTATCTCCCTTATTGACTTATTCTGCATTATTCTATTTAAAATTTAGTAATTATCCTAGAGCTTAAAATATACATATTCAATTATTCAAGTCTACCTTGAAATAATATGCAATATTATGTGTAGTATTACTTTTTACAAATGTTGCTTCTCTATTCTTTTCTCCTATCTTTGTTTCAGACAAGTAAAGCAAATCAAATAACTAATTAGAACAATTAGAATTAAGACAAACATAATTTTTAACAATTTTTCCCTTTCTAGAGCACTTCTTGTCTTTGTGTAGATTTAGACTTCCTCTTGACATTATATTCTCTCTGCATGCAGAATGTCCCCTACCATTTCTTGTGGTGTAGTTACGACTTTTTACTTTTTTGTGTAAACTTTACTGGATGGATCATAAGATGCCAAGATATCTTGTTAAACATTGTTGCTAAGTGTGTCTATGAGGGTCTTTCTGGAAGATACTAGCATTTGAATAGATAGATTGAAAAAAGTGGCTTGCCCTCCCCAACGTGGGTGGGCGTAATGAAATTCATTTAGAATATAAATAGAGCAACAGGTGGAAATAGAAAGGACTGTCTTGCTCTCTTTCTGTCTGTGTGCACTGGGATATAAACTTGCACTTAGTGTTCCTGATTCTCAGGCCTTCAGACTCAGCCTATAATCTACACTATCAGTTGTTTAGCTCTCAAGACTTTGAACTATGCCATCAGCTTTCTTTCGTTTCCACCTTATGAAAAGCAGATTGTGTAATTTCTTTGCATTAATAATCATCAGATGAATGAATACCTTATAATATCTATCTATCTATCTATCTATCTATCTATCTATCTATCATCTATCTATCTATCCAATCTATTGATATACCTATCATCTGTCTATACTATTGGTTTCATTTCTCTGGAGAAACCTAACTAATGCAGTAGGTATGCAGCAATGGATCCTTTCAGTTTTGTTTTCAGGGAAATGATTTCTTCTTCATATTTTGAAAGATATTTCCACTAGGTATTTAACTGTGGGTTGATTTTGTTTTTAATTTCATGACTTTATAGGTGTTATTTTAATGTTTTATGTGTTACATGGTTTCTCACAAAAAGAAGAACCCCTATGGTTTTCATCATTATTCCTCTGTATGTAATGTGTCATTTTCTCTGACTGAATTAGATTTTCATCTGTTTGAATATAAGTTTTTGTTTGTGCGTGTGTAGCGGGGGATATGTTGGTAATTGTTTCATGTGGTTTTCTCTGAAATTCTGTATTCTGTAGTTTGCTGTGTGGTATTCATTTTGAAGAATTTTTGGCCAATATTTCTTTTTCTCTGTTTCCTCTTCTCCTTTTGGGATTCCAACTACACATATGATAGATTATTTGATATTATTTATCAAATCTTGGTTTCTCTATACTTTTATTTTTACCTTTTTTTCTTTATGTTTCTATTTGAATAATTTTTATGGGCGTATCTTGAAGTTCCTTGGTTCATTAATCAGTTGTTTCCAATCTATTGGTGAGCCCATAAAAGACATTCTCTATCAGTTACTGTGTCTTTAGTTTTAGCAGTTTATTTGACCTTTTCTTATGGTTTCCATTTTTTTCTGCTAAAATATGCCAATATAGCATACTATCTTGTCCATGAGAAAGTCCAACATATTCATCATTGTTATTTAAATTTTTTTGTGTGACTTTCAACATCTGTCTCGTATCCAAGTCTGGTTTTGTTGATTGTTTTGTCTTTTCACAGTATTTTTATAATTGCTTTTTAAATATAACTCATATATATTTTTGTTAAAGCACAGCATCTCATGTAAAACAGTAAGCATGAAGCTGAATAATTTTTATGTTAAAATTTGGCAAACCTTTGTTTTTACTAAGCTTTAGGTATGATATGTTTCATGTGTGTGTTTGTGTGTGTGTGTGTGATTATAGTTAAAATGGAACAGGGTTTGGAGTTTCTTCCTGCAATTGTTAATATGAGTGTGCCAAGCTTCAACTTCCTCAAGTTATACATTGTGTCTAGGGTAAATTTTGGTATGCCTAAACATTTTTATTAATATCTGCTCTACCCTCAAATGTAGGTCTTCCCTTTAGACTATTTCTCAGAGAGGATCTTCTTCCAGACCCTTATAACACTCTCAGAAATATTTCCCTGTTACTTATCATGTGAATCTTAGCCTGATGGCAGAAGGAGTTCTCTGGTGTTCTTTTCAGTCCTCCATCCTAGGCAAACATTGACCCTGTGCCTTGGAAGTGTCATCTTCTCAATACTTTTGCTCTTCTCTATATGTAGTTCTTAGCCCAGTAAGTACTCCTGTCTTCTTGTGGGTAGAGTGTTGTTTTTGTTGCTGTTTATTTTCTCTTCCACCAGCTGTGGTTTGTTCATGAGTGTTCTAAGGGCAACAGTTTTTGTTGCCCCTTTTTTCCCCGACAGCTTAAGGCTTCCATTTCCGTAAGTGAAATAGGAGAAAGGCATCAGAATAGAAGTTGCTGCTGCTATTCATCTCACCCAGACTTGCACTATGAGGAATGCTTTATCATGACCTTACCAACTTCTGTATTGAGTATCCAGTGATATCCACAGAGAAGATGCTATAAGTAAATGTGAATTCCCCTTATGTCCGTGTCACTAGGGCTTCTATATTTTCTCCCCAGTGTTGATCAAATTTTACCATTTTGTCAACAATTTATAACAGCTTTTTAAAAATTTTGAGATACATTTGGATTTACAGAAAATTAGAAAAATCCATATCATCTCTCATTACCTCTTTTTTCCTAGATTTAAAATTATTTGGTTGTCTTGTGACCTCAGCTTTCTGATAGGTTCAAAAAAATTATAAATATTATATATGTCTGGTTTGTTTCTGTTGTTTTGGAAAGGTAGCAGTGATGCTTTTTCCAGCCTTTTATATAACAAGTGTAAATCAGAAGTAAATATTTCTTAAATAAATGAATACATAAATGAATGATCTGTTACTGACAGGTAAATTTGATATATACGGGGGAAAATTAGTCATTTAAGTATTAATATGAATCATGCAGATTAAATATTTTCTAATTTCCCATCTTTATGTGTTAACCTAGTAACCTGTTTAGGAGTTCTTCATAGGCTAGACATAAATGTAATATTTAGAAATACCTTACACAAATTTTGTTTGCATTTTGGGTAAAAATTTACCAAAAAGATACATTTTTTAAAAATTTGAGATTACATTTTTTGTGAGTATATTCATCTACAGAGTGAAAATATATAAAGCAATGGCTCTATGTCCTTAAGCTATAACTTGGGACAAATGCTTAAAGATAGTCACAGTCTTTAAATTGAAAATCTTTCTCCTTCCACAGTCACTAGTTACATAGGGATGAATTATGTTAATGTACTGATAAACTTAACCTTGTCACTTGTCAATCTGTTGCAACTACAATGTCCAGTTTTGTCTTTCTGTTTCAGTGAATAGACACCGCATGTTTGAAGATATTCAGACACTTAGATTTATCACTGTTATCACTTAGAACATTTGGTGTTATAACTATGGAATGGATGAACTATGTTTCTGGAGCCTGAAAAAATTGTACCTAAGTTAAACATCTCCCATTATAGAAGCTATAATTATTTTAGAAAGTTTTACAATTTTAACAAAGGAAGGGGATTTTAAAGATTAAACTCAATACTGAGGGAACTGTGCCCCACAAAAATAAAGTAGCATGAAATACTGCAGATCCAGTTATTAAGAAATGTGTTCAAATTTGAATTTTCTCACTTTATGTTCAAGGTACTTACATCAAATAGCATTTCTTTGTTGAGTGTTTGCCTTTAAAATGTCTATTAGAATTTTATGTAAAAACAGTTTGAACACATTTTAGAAGTGTCTTCAGATTTAACTTAGAAGTCACAAAAGAAAATAAGTTGAATTACTGTGAAGTCATGCCTCATACACTTAAATTGTTTTATAAAAGTATGAAGAAGGATTTATATTAGTCAAACATTCCCTCTACCTCTTTTTATCTTTGGCACAAATGAAAAGCACAAACACTGTATAGTAATTATGCATTCCTTAATATTCTTTGCTCATTAGATTTAAAGGGTATGTCATATGGTAATTGCCACTTAATCTGCACTCTGTTTTGAAGAAAATAAATTAACATATATTTACTTTGCAAATACAGCAGTGGTCAAAATTGAACTTATTTCACAAGATTTTTTTCTTTTTTTAATGTAAATACAGTGTCACATTATAATATAACTGAAAATATCTCATATAAAAGATATATTATACAGTGACAGTCCCCATCTTTTATTTAAAGGAAAATATTTTCTATTCTGTATGACATATTAGGCCTCAGAAAAAGTATATAACTTTAAGATATCTAGGTTTTTTTTTGGTGAAAATATGCTTTCTTTTATGTGTTCGCAAATAAAATCATGATGTAATGCTTTCTAATATTAATAAATATTTACTTTGTGTCTACTAGTCTAAGTACTGGAATTATAATAGTAAAAACAAGACAAAAATTTTTTCGATCATGTAACTTACATTTTAGTGGAGGAGGCAAAAAATAAAAACAATACATATTATGCTAAATAATAATAAGTGATAAGGAAATGTATATAAGGCAGGGGAACCTGATATTAAGTGCTGGGATGCCTAAAAATATAGATGTGGGGCTTGCGTAAGAAGGAGGCTTATGAGTAAAGACCTGAAGAAATGGAGAGTCATAATTATATCTAAGGAAATTATCTTCCAGAGAAGAAAACAACATGTACCAAGACCTCAAGGCTAAAACATGCATAGCAGTTTTCAAGAACAGTAAGAAGAAGCCTGAGTGGCTAGATAGAGGTTAGTAAGGATGGGTAAGGGATGGGAGTACTAGAAAATGAGCTTAGAGAGGTAACAGAGAGAACATGTAAAGCGTTAAGGGCTAAAGTGAGGAACATGATTCACACAAGATGAGAAGCCATTACAAGATTGCTTATGGTGAGGAAAGGTACAGTTGTGTTTTCAGCTAGGAAACAAACATCATGGGAAAAATAAGTAGAACAAAGTGAGAGAGATTAGAAGTTGTGAGAGTGAAGACATATTTTAATTATAACTTGAATGGTAAGGGTAAACATATTTGAGAAGATAATATTAGAACAAAAACTTTTAAGAGGTGAAGAAGTTAATCAAACAAATATCTACAGGAAGAGAATTTCAGAAATATAAAAGAATCTGCAAAGACAATTAGTTGAAATGGTCAAGTGCATGTCTGAGGGACATCTGAGATACCAATATAACTAAGAAGAGTTGAACAAGAGGGACAGTGGTAGCAGATACAGTCCTAGAGATAATGGGACTAGGAATCACACATAATAAAAAATTTACCATCTTATCTATTTTCAAGTTTACAGTTCAGTACTGTTAAGTATGTTCACATTGTTTTGAAACGGATTTTCTGAGCTTTCTCATCTTGCAAATCTGAAGCTCTGTACCCATTAAACAACTCCTATTTTCTATCTCCTTCTAGCCTATGGTAATCATTCTACTTTTTGTGTCTATAAATTTCACTACTCTAGATACCTTATATAAGTAGAATCATACGGTATTTGTCTTTTTGTGACTGTCTTACACCATTTAATATAATGTGCTCAAGGTTCATCCATGGTATATCATGTGAATTTTTTTTTCCTTTTTAATTGAATAATATTTCATTGTGTGAATATCCATCCATCTATAGACGTTTTCAGTGATTCCAACTCTTGGCTATTATAAATAGTGCTGCAATGAACATAGGTGTGTAAATATCTCTTTGAGGACTTGCCTTCAATTATTTTGGGTTCATATTCAGAAGAGGGATTGCAGGATTATAAAATAGTTCAATTTTTACTTTATCTGTGAGCCCTTTCTACTGTTTTTGATAACATTTGCACAATTTTACAATCTTTCCAACATTACACAAGCATTCTTATTTCCTCACATCTTTGCCAACACTTGCTATTTTCTGTGTTTTTAAAATAATAACCATCCTAATGTATGTGAGGTCATATCTCATTGCGGTTTTGTTTTATATTTCTCTGATGATTAGTGATATCAAGCATCTTTACATATGCTTGCTGATTTATGTATCATCTTTGCAGAATCATTTATTAATATCTTTTGTCTATTTTTAAAACTGAGTTATTTGATTTTTGTTGTTGAATTGTATGCATTCATTATATATTCCTAATATTAACTCCTTATCAGATATATGATTTGAAACTATTTTCTCCCATTTCTTATGTTGTCATTTCACTGTATTGGTTTCAAGATAAGGCAACCTTGATGGCTTAAAGTTTGTAAGTTTAAAGTAGTCTGTATTTTTTTTTTTTTGCATTTGCTGCCTGTGCTTTTAATGTCATGTCCAAGAAATCATTGCCAAGTTCAATGTGGAAGCTGTGCCCTTAGTTTTCTTCTAAGAGTTTTACAGTTTCAGGTCTTACATTTAGTTCTTTAATCGATTTTGAGTTAATTTTTGTACATGGTATAAGACAAGAGTCTGACTTCATTCTTTTGAATGTGGATATCCAGTTTTCCCAGCATCATTTGTTGAAGATTCTTTCCTTTCCCCCACTGAATTGTCTTAGCACTCATGTTGAAGATTATTTGACCATATACATGAAAGTTCAATACTAGGTTTTCTATTCTACTCCATTAACATATCGATCTGTCTTTATGCCAATACCATGCTATTTTGATTTCTGAAACTTTGTAATGTTTCAGGAAATCAAAAAAAGTGAGTCCTCTAACCTTGTTCTTTTTTTAAAATAATCATTTTGGCTGGTGACTGGCAAGATGGCCAAATAGAAACAGCTCCAGTCTGCAGCTCCCAGTGAGATTGATGCAGAAGGCAGGTGATTTCTGCATTTCCAACTGAGGTACCTGACTCATCTCATTGGGACTGGTTAGACAGTGAATGTAGCCCATGGAGGGCAAGCCAAAGCAGGGTGGGGTGTTGCCTCACCCAGGAAGTGCAAGGGGTCAGGAAACTCCCTCCACTCACCAAAGGAATCCATGACGGACTGTGCCTTGGAGAACTGTGCATTCTGGCCTAGATACTATGCTTTTCCCATGGTCTTTGCAACCTGCAGCAGACCAGAAAATTCCCTTGGGTGCCTACACCACCAAGACTCTGCATTTCAACCATAAAACTGGGCAGCCATTTGGGCATACACCGAGGTAGCTCCAGGAGTTTTTGTTGTTGTTGTTGTTTTTTCATACTCCAGTGACACTTGGAATGCCAGCGAGACAGAACCATTCACTACCCTGGAAAGGGGGCTGAACCAGGGAGCTAAGTGGTTTACCTCAGTGTCTCCCACCCCCACAGAGCACAGCAAGCTAATATCCACTGGCTTGAAATTCTCCCTGCCAATACAGCAGTCTGAAGTCAACCTGGGAGGCTTGAGCTTGGTGTAGGGAGGAGTGTCTGCCATTACTGAGGCTTGAGTAGGTGATTTTCCCTTCACAGTGTAAACAAAGATGCCAGGAAGTATAAACTGGGCAGAGCCCACTACAGCTCAGCAAAGCCACTGTAGCCAGACAGCCTCTCTAGATTCCTCCCCTCTGGGCAGGGCATCTTGGAAAGAAAGGCAGCAGCCCCAGGCAGTGGCTTATAGATACAATTCCCATCTCCCTGGGACAGAGCACCTGGAGGAAGAGGCGGCTTTGGGCGCAGCTTGTAGCAGTCTTAAATGTTCCTGCCTGCTGGCTCTAAACAGAGAAGCATATCTCCCAGCACAGCATACTAGTTCTGCTAGGGGACAGACTGCTTCCTCACGTGGGTCCCTGACCCCTGTGCCTCCTGCCTGGGAGACAACTCCCAGCAAGGGCCCACAGGCACCTCACACAGGAGACTGGCTAGCCAAATGCAGAAAACTAAAACTGGACCCCTTCCTTACACCTTATATAAAAATTAACTCAAGATAGATTAAAGACTTAAACATAAGACCTAAAACCATAAAAACCCTAGAAGAAAACCTAAGCAATGCCACAACTCAGGACATAGGCATGGGCAAAGACTTAATGACTAAAACAGCAAAAGCAATGGCTACAAAAGCCAAAATTGACAAATGGGATTTAATTAAACTGAAGAGTTTCTGCACGGCAAAAGAAACCATCATCAGAGTGAACGGGCAAACTACGGAATGGAAGAAAATTATTGCAATCTCTTCATTTGACAAAGGGCTAATATCCAGAATCCACAAAGAACGTAAACAAATTTACAAGAAAAGCAAACAACCCCATCAAAAAGTGGGCACATGGACACAGTGAGGGGAGCATGACATGCTGCAGTCAGTTAGGGTGTGCTAGGGGAGGGACAGTAGGGGGTGGGGAGGGATAACGAGGGAAGAAATACAAGATATAGGTGATGAGGGGATGAAGGCAGCAAACCACCTTGCCGTGTATGTACCTATGCAACAATCCTGCATGATCTGCACATGTACCCCAGAACCTAAAATACAATAAAAAAAGCCAAAATAAATAAAGATTAAAAAAAAAGAAAAGTGGGCAAAGGATATAAACAGAAACACCTCAAAAGAAGATATTTATATGGCCAACAAACACATGAAAAAAAAAGCTCACCGTTGGTCATTAGAGAAATACAAATCAAAACCACAATAGGATTCCATCTCATGCCATTTAAAAAGTCAGGAAACAACAGATGCTGAAGAGGATGTGGAGAAATAGGAATGCTTTTGCACTGTTGGTGGGAATGTAAATTAGTTCAATCATTGTGGAAAACAGTGTGGGGATTCCTCAAGGATCTAGATCCAGAAATACCATCTGACCCAGCAATCTCATTACTGAGTATATACTCAAAGGATTATAAATCATTCTACTATAAAGACACATGCACACGTATGTTTATTGCAGCAGTATTTACAATAGCAAAGACTTGGAATCAACCCAAATGCTCATCAATGATAAAATGAATTAAAAAATGTGGTCCATATACACCATGGAATATTGTATAGCCATAGCGAAGGATGAGTTTGTTTTTTGCAGTCACTGAGAGGCCTTTGGTGCAAGTCCTGGAGTCCAAAGGCTGAAGAAACTGGAGTCTGATATCCAAGGGCAAAAGGAGAAAAAGTGTCCTCCTAGGGAAAAGGAGAGAGAGATAAAGACACAAAGAGAAGGAAAGAGAGAGAGAGAGAGACAGAGAGAGAGAGGCAGACGAAGAGAGAGAGAGAGACGGGAGGTGGGAAGCTCAGCAAACTGAATGCCTCCCTTCTACTTGCATTTTTCTAGCTGAGTTGGCAGCTGATTGGATGGTACCCACCCATACTGAGGGCAGGTCTTCATCTTTTGTTAGTTCACTGACTCACATGTAAATCACTTCTGAAAAATTATTACAGACATACTTAGAAACAATACTTCTCCAGTCATCTAGGCACCCCTCAATCCAGTTAAGATGACACCTAATATTAACCATCAGAGATAGTATGGATACATTAACAACATTAACTCTTCCAAACAATGAATACAAGATATCTTTCCATTTATTTCTTTTTTTAATTTCTTTCAGCAATGCTTTGTAGCTTTTAGTGTATATGATTTTTTTTTTTACTTTTGAGGTTTATTCTTTAGTATTTTATTATTATTGATGTTATTGTAAATGGAATTGTTACTTACTTTTCAGGTTGTTCATTGATAGTGTATAGAAATGCAACTGACTTATGTGTATTGATTTTACATCTTGTAACTCTGTTGAATTTGTTAGTTTTAATAATTTTTTGGAATTTTTTAGAGTTTTCTATACATAAAAACCATGTAATCTGTGAGAAGACATAATTTTACTTCTTTCCAATTCAGAAGGGTTTTACTGTATTTTTATTGACTTAATTTCTCTGGATAGGATTTCCAATACTATGTTGAATAGAAGTGGCAAGAGTGAGCATCTCTGCCTTGTGTCTGATCTTAGAAGGAAAGCTTTTGTTGTTTTGCCATTGGGTATAATGTTAGCTGTGAATTTTTCATAAATGGCCTTTCATTATGTTGAGGTAGTTTCTTCCTATTCTCTTTTTATTGAGTTTTTAAATTATAAAAGTACATTGAATTCTAATTAATGTTATTTTCTGCAATAACAAATATAATAATGTAATTTTTGCCCTTTATTTTGTTAACGTAATATATCACACTGATTTTCATATGTTGAACCATCATTACATCCTAGAAATAAATCCACTTGGTCATGGTGCCTATACTTTAAATGAGCTGTTGAATTTAGTTTATTAGTATTTCATTGAGGATTTTGCACTAATATTCATTGAGAATTTTGATCTGTCATATATATATTATATGTAATGTAATATATGTTATCTATTATTATTATATGTAATAGTGTCTTTTGTGTTTTAACTCTTCTTCAATGTTCTTGGAAAATTTTCAGGATTTCTCTTTACTCATTTTGGTCTGTTCATTTTTGTTACTTTATAATTCTGTGTTGATAAGATGTGTGTTTCTATCAATTTCTTCCCTGTTATCAAATTTGTTGGTGAACACTTGTTCATAATATTATCTTTTATAATGTCTTTTTATTTCTGTGCTATCAGTTTTAATGTCCCTTCTTTCATTTCTGATTTTAGTCATTTGAATCTTCTTTTTTGTTAGATAATCAAGCTGAGGATTGTAAATAGTCTTGATATTTTGGAAAAAAATCAATTATTACTCATTGATTTTTCTTTCTTTTTTAAATCAGCACATATATTATGATTTGAATTGTGAAAAAAGTATCAGTAAGAAACCAATTTTATTTTCTAATTTATAGTTAACTTTTATTTTAATTTTAAAAGTACATACTCAAGTTTGTTATAAAGGTAAATTTATGTCATGGGGTTTGTTATATAGATTATTTCAACACCCAGGTATTAAGCCTAGTATCCGTTACTTATTTTTCCTAATCCTCACTCTCCTCCCACTCTCCACCTTTTGGTAGGCCACAGTTTCTATTGTTCCCCTCTATGTATCCATAACATTTATATTCCACTTATAAGTGGGAATATGTAGTATTTAGTTTTCTGTTCCTGCATTAGTTTGATAAGGATAATGGCCTCTAGCAGCACCCATGTTTCTGCAGAGGACATAATTTCAGTCTTTTTCTTTTTTTATGATTGCATAGTATTACATGGTATATATGTACCACATTTTTTTTTTTATCCAGCCTACAAGTGATGGGCCTTTAGGTTGATTTCACGGCTTTGCTATCGTAAATAGTGCTGCAATGAACCTATGCATGCATGCGTCTTTATGATAGAACAATTTAAATTCCTCTGGGTATATACCCAATAATGGGAATGCTAGGTCAAATGGTAGTTTTGTTCACAGGTACTTGTGGAATTACCACGCCATCTTCCACAATGGTTAAATTAATCAATACTCCCACCAATAGTGTATAAATGTTCATTTTCTTCACAACTTTCCCAACATCTGTATTTTTTATAATAGACATTCTGACTAATGTGTCATTATATCTCCTTGTGTATTTGATTTGAATTTTTCTAATGATTACTGATATTGAGCTTCCTAAAAATATGATTATTGTCCACATGAATGTTTTATTTTTAAAAGTGTCTGTTCACATCCTTTGCCAACTTTTTAATAGTTTTTTTTTCTTGTAAATTTGTTTGAGTTCCTTACAGATACTCAATAAAATATCTTTGTCAAATAAACACTTTGCAAAAATGTCCTCCCATTCTGTAAAATGTCTGTTCACACTGTTGGTGGGATGTTTTTCTATGCAGAAGCTCTTTACTTTAATTAGATCCTATTTGCCAAGTTTTATTTTTGTTGCAACTGCTTTTGGCATCTTTGTCATGAAATCTTTGCCTGTTTCTGTGTCCAGAATAATAATGCATAGGTTGTCTTCCAGAGTTTTTACAGTTTTGGTTGAACATTTAAGTGTTTAATTCATTTTAATTTGCTTTTTGTTTATGATGTAAAAACAGTATCCAGTTTCAAAAGTGATTTAATTTGAGTCATCTGAATATGAATAGCCAGTTATCCCAACACCATTTATTTAATAGGAAGTCCATTCTTTATTGCTTGTTTTTGTCAGCTTTGTTGAAGATCAGATAGTTGTAGCTGCATGGCCTTATTTGCGGGTTTTCTATTCTGTTCCATTTTTATGTGTCTGCTTTTGTACCTATACCTTGCTGTTTTAGTTACAGTAGCTCTGTAGTATAGTTTCAAGTTGAGTAGTGGGATGCCTCCAGCTTTGTTCTTTTTGCTTGGGATTGCCTTGTGTATTTGGACATTTCTGTTTTTGTTTTGTTGTTTGTTTGTTTGTTTGTTTGTTTTGGTTCCATATGAATTTGAAAATAGTTTTTTCTAGTTCTGTGACAAATACCAATGGTAGTTTAATAGGAATAGCATTGAATATATACATTGCTTTCAGCAGTATGGCCATTTTAATGATATTAATTCCTCCTATCCATGAGCATGGGATGTTTTTCCATTTGTTTGTGTCATCCCTGAATTCTTTTTCTTTTTTTTGAGATGGAGTCTCAATCTGTGACCCAGGTTTGGCACAATCTCAGCTCACTGCAACCTCTGCCTCCCAGGAGCAGTGTTTTCTAGTTCTTCTTATAGAGATCCTTCACCTCTTTTGTTAGCTGAATTGCTAGATACTTTATTTTTTGTGTGGCTATTTTAAATGGGATTCTGTTACTGATTTGGCACCCAGCTTGACTGTTGTTGCTATATAGGAATGCTAGTAACTTATTTACTTTGATTTTATATCCTGAGACTTTGCTAAAATTGCTTATCAGCTTTAGGAACTTTTGGGGTGAGACTATCATGTTTTCAAAATATAGAATTATGTCATCTGCAAACAGGGATAGTTTGGCTTTCTCTCTTCCTATTTCAGTGTTCTTTATTTCTCTGACAAAGACTTCCAATACTCTGTTGAAAAAGATTGGTGAGAGAGGGCATCTTTGTCTTGTGCCAGTTTTCAATGAAAATATTTCCAGTTTTTGCCCTTTCAGTATGATGTTGGCTCTGAGATTGTCATAGATGGCTCTTGTTGTAACATATGTTCTTTTAGTACCAAGGTTATTGAGAATTTTTAACATGAAGTGGTGTTGAATTTTATCAAAACCCTTTTTTGCATCTATTGATATAATCGTGATTTTTGTCTTTAGTTATGTTTATGTGATGAATCACATTTATTAATTTGTGTATGTTGAACCAGCTTTGCACCCCAGGGATAAAGCTTACTTGATTGTGGTAAAGAAACTTTTTAATGTACTGATGGATTTGCCAGTATTTTATTTTGAGGATTTTTACATCAATATTCATCAAGGATATTGGCATTATATTTTCTTCTTTTGTTGGGTTTCTGCCAAGTTTTAATATTAGGATGATGTTGGCTTCATAGAATGAGTCGTGGAGGAGTTATTCCTCCTCATTTTTTTGGTAATAGTTTTAGCAGGAATGGCACCAGCGTTTCTTTGTACATCTGATAGAATTCAGCTGTGAATCTGTCTGATCACTGGCTTTCTTTGATTGGTAGGCTATTTATTACTGTATCAATTTCAGAGCTCCTTAGTCTGTTAAGGGATTCAATTTTTTTCTCTGTTTCAGACTTGATAGGGTGCACATTTCCAGGAATTTATCCATTTCTTCTAGATTTTTAGTCTGTGTGCATAGAAGTGTTTATAATTGTCTGTGACGTTCATTTGTATTTCTGTAGGTCAGTGGTAATAGTCTCCTTTTCATTTCTGATTGTGTTTAATTAAATATGTTTTTTCTTTTCTTTATTAGTCTAGCTAGTGGTATATTTATTTTATTATATTTTTCAAAAAAATCATCTCCTTAATTTATTTATTTTTTTGAATAGATTTTGGTGTCTGTCTCTTTTCAGCTCTGATTTTGGTTATTTCTTGTCTGATATTAGCTTTGGCATTAGTTTTCTCTTGGTTCTCTAATTCTTTTAGTTGTGATGTTAGATTATTAAATTGATGCTTTATTAACTTTTTGATGTGGGCATTTAGTGTTATAAATTCTTCTCCTAGCACTGCCTTAGTTGTGTCTCAGAAATTTTGGTGCGTTGTACCTTTGTTCTCATTAGTTTCAAATAACTTCTTGATTTGTGTACTAATTTCTTTTTTTTGTTTATTTTGGTTTCATAAAAACATCTTTTATTTCAAAAATAAGTAATATCTTGCAGTTATTAAATGGGTAAGCCCTTTTTGGTTTTGTGTGCTATTCAACTAATATATGGTTTAAAGCCACAGGCATTTGAATATATATTATCTTTGGTAGTACATTTTCTCCCTAAAGGAATATAGATAGCCTTTGTTTACATGAGTTCAAATACTTTTGAGATATTATTTACAAATGCCTCATTACTGATGTGTGCAACCTTTTATGTGTTTACTCACTCATAAAGGCTTTTGTCCATTGTCATTTGTTTTTTCCACTTATTCTAGGTAACTTAGAGTAATAGAGTCATACTCTTGTGTAACAGTGATCTTTTAAAAGTTCTTATAAAGTCACTATTATGTTCTAGTAGATTAAACTTAAATTTAAGAGAATACTTGAATTGTGCTATAGTAAATTAAAATTTACCATTTTGTGTTTGAATATGAAAAAATTGAATCACTTTAATTCCTGAAAAACATACAATTGTAATTTTAATGTAAAATGTCTTACTAGGTACTACCTTTTTTTATTAAACTTTAAGTTCTGGGGTACATGTGCAGAACATGCTGGTTTATGACATAGATATATACATGCTATGGTGGTTTGCTGCACCCATAATCTACATTAGGTATTTCTCATAATGCTATCTCTCCCCTAGATCCCCACCCCTCAACAGGCCCATGTGTGATGTTACCCTCCTTGTGTCCATGTGTTCTCATTGTTCAACTCCCACTTATAAGTGAGAACATGCAGTTTCATTTTCTGTTCCTGTGTTAGTTTGCTGAGAATGGTGGTTTCCAACTTCTTCCATGTCTCTGCAAAGGACGTGAACTCAACCTTTTTATAGCTACATAATATTCCATGGTGTATATGTGCCACATTTTCTTTATCCAGTCTATCATCGATGATCATTTGGGTTGGTTTCAAGTATTTGCTCTTGTGAACAGTGTCACATTTAACATACGTGTGCATGTGTCTTTATACTGGAATGATTTATAATTCTTTGTGTATATACCTGGTAGTGGGATTGCTGAATCAGAGAGTATTTCTGCTTCTAGATCCTTCAGGTATAGCCACATTGTCTTCCACAATGGTTGAACTAATTTACACTCCCACCAACAGTGTAAAAGCCTTCCTATTTCTCCACATCCTCTCCAGCATCTGTTGTTTTTTGACTTTTTAATATCGCCATCCTAACTGGCATGAGATGGTATGTCATTGTGGTTTTGATTTGCATTTCTCTAATGACCAGTGATGATGAGCTTTTTTTCATGTGTTTTTTGGCCATATAAATGTCTTATTTTAAGAAGTGTCTGTTCATATACTTTGCCCACTTTTAGATAGGGTTCTTTTTTTTAATGTAAATTTGTTAACGTTCTTTGTAGATTCTGGACATTAACCCTTTGTCAGATGGATAGATTGCAAAAATGTTCTCCCATTCTGTAGGTTGCCTGTTCACTCTGATGATAGTTTCTTTTGCTATGCAGAAGCTCTTTAGTTTAATTAAATTCCATTTTTCAATTTTGGTTTTTGTTACCTTTGCTTTTGGTATTTTAGTCATGAAGTCTTTGCCCATGCCTATATCTTGAATGGTATTGCCTAGGTTTTCTTCTAGGGTTTTTAAGGTTTTAGGTCTTATGTTTAAGTCTTTAATCTATCATGAATTAATTTTTGTATAAGGTGTAAGGAATGGGTCCAGTTTCAGTTTTCTGCATAAGGCTAGCCAGTTTTCCCATCACCATTTATTAAATAGAGGATCCTTTTCCATTGCTTGTTTATTACAAGTTTGTCAAAGATCAGAGGGTTGTATATGTGTGGTGTTATTTCTGAGGCCTCTGTTCTGTTCCATTGGTTTATATATCTCTTTTGGTACCAGTACCATGTTGTTTTGGTTACTATAGCCTTGTAGTATAGCTTAAACTCAGATGTGATGCCTCCAGCTTTGTTCTTTTTGTTTAGGATTGTCTTCACTATGCAGGCTCTTCTTTGGTTCCACATGAAATTTAATGTAGTTTTTTCCAATTCTGTGAAGAAGGTCAATGGTAGCTTGATGGGGATAGTATTGCATCTATAAATTGCTTTGAGTAGTATGGCCATTTTCATGATATTGATTCGTCCTATCCATAAGCATGGAATGTTTTTCCATCTGTTTGTGTCCTCTCTTATTTCCTTGAGCAGTGGTTTATAGTTTTGCTTGAGTGGTCCTTCCCATCCCTTGTAAGTTGTATTCCTAGGTATTTTATTTTCTTTGTAGCAGTTGTAAATGTGAGTCCACTCATTATTTTGATCTCTGTCTATTTTTGGTTTATAAGAATGCTTGTGATTTTTATACATTGATGTATCCTGAGACTTTGCTGAAGTTGCTTATCAGCTTAAGGAGATTTTGGGCTAAGCTGATGGGGTTTTCTAAATATACAATTGTGTCATCTGCAAACAGAGACAATTTGACTGTCTCTCTTCCTATTTGAATACCATTTATTTCTTTATTTTGCCTGTTTGCCCTGTGGTTTTTGTCTTTGGTTCTGTTTATGTAATGGATTATATTTATTTATTTGTGCATGTTGAACCAGCCTTGCATCCCAGGGATGAAGCTGAATTGATCATTGTGGATAAGCTTTTGATATGCTGCTGGATTAAGTTTGCCAGTATTTTATTGAAGATTTTCATATTGATCTTCATCAGGGATATTGATCTCAAATTTTCTTTTTTTTGTGTGTCTCTGCCAGGTTTTAATGTTGGGATGATGCTGGGCTTGTAAAATGAGTTAGGGATGATTTC
>CAUYLG010063430.1:0-12259 GCA_963573385.1 Cacajao melanocephalus
AAAAAAAAAAAAAAAAAAAAAAAAAAAGGCTTCTGGGGAAAAGGAAAAGGGATAAAGCAAGAAAAGAGATTCTCAATCTGGAGCAATAATGCGCTTGCTTGCTTTTTCTAAAGCAACTTCATTGGTTTTCTCTCCCTTGGGCTGTCGCTTAAAATTTATTTTTCTGGGAACAGAAACCTCCTGCCCTCTCAGCCTCCCTGCCCAATAAGCAGCCCCAAAGCAGAACAGGTAACAATGGGCCCTACCAATTCTGCATCGTTGTCAAGGCCTATGTCATGGTGCTCAAGCTCTTCATCTCGAAATTTCTTGATCACCTGGTTAAATAAAAAGACACCGAAGCAAGTTAGCCTTCCAACTCTCCTGCCGTTCCATTTCATTTTGAAGGCTAAAGCCTCACAGGATGGCCTAAGACGGGGAGGCCAGCTTTTCCTATAAAGTATCAGAGAGTAAATACTTTGTCCCAGCTACCCAGCTCTGCCACTGTAGGAAAAGCAGCCAGAGATATGCAAACAAATGAGTGTGCTTGGGTTACAATAAAAGTTTATTTAAAGGCCAGGCGTGGTGGCTCACGCCTGTAATCCCAGCACTTTGGAAGGCCGAGGCGGGCAGATTACGAGGTCAAGAGATTGAGACCATTCTGGCCAACATGGTGAAACCCCGTCTCTACTAAAAATACAAAAATTAGCTGTGTGTGGTGGCATGCGCCTGTAATCCCAGCTACTCGGGAGGCTGAGGCAGGAGAATTGCCTGAACCCAGGAGGCGGAGGTTGTCGTGAGCCAAGATCGTGTCACTGCACTCCAGCCTGGCGACACAGCAAGACTGTCTCAAAAAACAAAAAAGTTTAAAGAAACAGGTAAATGGCCACAGGTCATAGTTTGCCAATCTCAGATTTAGACTCTAAAAAATTAAACAGTTCCCTTATTTGCTGTGGAAAATTATCTCAGGATATCTACTAATTCATTCATTCAATCTAAAGGGTTCCTGCTCACACCATCTGCTCAGAATCTACCAATGTTAAAGAAGTGGGCCAGGCATGATAGTGCACGCCTATAATCCCAGCACTTTGGGAGGCTGAAGTAGGAGGATCCCCTGAGGTCAGGAGTTTGAAACCAGCCAGGCCAACATGGTGAAACCCCATCTCTACTAAAAATACAGAAATCAGTTGGGTATAGTGGTGCATGCCTGTAATCTCAGCTACCCGGGAGGCTGAGGCAGAAACACTGAAACTCGGGAGGCAGAGGCTGCAGTGAGCCAAGACTGTGCGCTCCACCCTGGGCGACAGAGCAAGACTCCATCTCAAAAAAAAAAAGAAGTGAACAGCACCGGGTGGTGTGGCTCACGCCCGTCATCTCAGCACTTTGGGAGGCCAAGGCAGGAGGATCACCTGAGCCCAGGAGTTCAAGACCGGCCTGGGCAACACAGACTCTGTCTCTACTAAAAATTTTAAAAATTAAAAATAAGAACTGAACAGGCCAGGGCTCAAGAGACAAGGGTTCTGGCCAGATGTGGTGGCTTGTGCCTACAATTCCAGCACTTTGGGAGGCCGAGAAGAGAGGATCCCTTGAGCCCAGAAGTTTCAGACCAGCCTGGAAAACATAGTGAAACCCCCATCTCTTAAAAAAACAAATTAGCTGGGCATGGTGGCATGTACCTGTAGTCCCAGCTACTCGGGAGACTAAGGCGGGAGGATCACTTGAACCCGACTTTGAGGATGCAGTGAGCTATAACTGTGCCACTGTACTCCAGTCTGGGCAACAGAGCAAGACCCCATCTCTAAATAAAAAGAAAAAAACACAAAGGAGACAAAGGTTCTAGCCCCAGCTCTGTCTCCGCTATATGACCAGGGCAGATGGAATCACCTCTCTGGTCCTCAGTTTGCTCACCTTTAAACTGAGTGGGCCTCTAAACCCCATCATCCCCTAACAATCTCTAATGTTTTCCTCTTACCCAACTGCTATCTGCCCTCTGCCTCCTTGAGCAGCCCCTTTCTAGAGCATGGGCAAATACCTGAAGAAGTTCCTCATATTTTTCAGGGTCCTCCTCCATTAGCGTCCTGATCTGGTTGTTGTAGTGATGTGCTATGCTCTCTTCCACCGCCACAGTGCAGGCCATCGCACCTTCCTTCCCAAGCAAGGCGGTTCCCGCCCCTGGGATTGTTAAAGCCAGACCAGAAAAGTAAGAGACAGATATGACCGGTAACGGAAATCATCTGTGGTCAAGACTTCTCAGCCTCTGCACCAGACATCAGGGCTGGGTCATTCTTTGTGACAGGGACTGTCCCATGCTTGGTAGGATACTTAACTGCATCCCTGACCTCTACCAACTAGATTCCAGCAGCATCAACTAAGTTTTGACAACGAAAAATGTCCCGAGGGCCGGGCACAGTGGCTCACACCTGTAATCCCAGCACTTTGGGAGGCCAAGGCGGGCGGACTACCCGAGGTCAGGAGTTTAAGACCAGCCTGGCCAACATGGTGAACCCTGTCTCTACTAAGAAATGCAAAAATTAGCTGGTTGTGGTGGCAGTTGCCTGTAATCCCATCTACTTGGGAGGCTGAGGCAGGAAAATCGCTTGAACCCAGGAGGTGGAGGCTGCAGTGAGCAGAGACTGCACCACTGCACTCCAGCCTGGGTGACAGAGTGAGACTCCATCTCAAAAAAAAAAAAACAAAGTCCCAAGATATTGCCACATGTCGTTAGGGGGGCAAACTCACCCTGAGAGAGAACCACTGTTTTAGGAGAGACCAGATCCCAGTGTTAAAAAACCTGGAATTACAAAGTACAAAAGCCATTCTCCTTTCAATGCTGTTTATCCTGACCATGGTCAAGAGAAAGTCAGCATTTGAGGTGAGTATATTTTTGATCTTTTATACCATTTGTTCTTCTCCCTTTTTTAAAAGAGTGAACAGATTTCAGGTTGAGAATCTTTGTCAGGGAACAGTATCTGGCTACAATTGAATTATCTAGCCTTTTTTCTCTGTTGTTTATTTTTATTATATTTTCCATTTGTAATACTGACATTAGGCCAAGTGTGATGCCTCGCAACTGTAATCCAAGCACTTTGGGGAGGGCAAAGAGGGAGGATCACTTGAGGCCAGCAGTTTGAGACCAGCCTAGGTAACATAATGAGACTCCAATTCTACAAAAAAAAATAGAGCTGTACATGGTGGCATGTGCCTGTAGTCTAAGCTACTCAGGCTCAGAAGCTTAGGTGGGAGGATCACTTGAACCCAGGAGTTTGAGGCTGCAGTGAGCTACGACTGTATCACTGCACTCCAGCTGGGGCAACAGAGTGAGACCTTGGCTCTATTTTTTTTTCTCTGAGATTTAATGTCACTCTGTCACCCAGGCTGGAGTGCAGTGGTGCAATCTCGGCTCACTGCAACCTCCACTTCCCAGGTTCCAGCGATTCTCCCACTTCAGCCTCCCAAGTAGCTGGGATTACAGGCACATGCCGTCAAACCCAACTAATTTTTGTATTTTTAATAGAGACAGGGTTTCACCATGTTAGTTGGGCTGGTCTCGAATCTTTGACCTCATGATCCACCCACCTCAGCCTCCCAAAGTGCTAGGATTACAGGCGTGAGCCACCGTGCCTGGCCTACTTTTTTTTTAAGACATTAAGATTCTATCTTAAATAAATTTAAGCCACGCAAAAAAAAAGGCAGTCAATTTAACTTTAGAAAAAATATGAAGTAAACGGAATGAGGTCATAAGAAGACACAGCAAGAATTGTGAGCATGATACGTGAACCATTTAATCATCCTTAATCCCCAAGCTTGCATAAGCTCTTCTATAGAGACACGTACCTAGTGCAAACCCCAGCACATTCCAAAGGGGCATCAGAACTGTCGGCCGGACCCTGAACGTAACCATCAACTCCTTGAACTTTTTCAAATGGTCCTTTTCTTGATCCCACATTTTCTGCAAGAAACATGAAAATAAAGACATGCAAGCATTCCATAGAGACCTCCTACTCATACACGTGGGACTTTTTTTTTTTTTGAGATGGAGTACAACGGCTCGATCTCGTCTCACTGCAACCTCCGCCTCCCAGGTTCAAGTGATTTTCCTGCCTCAGCCTCCTGAGTAGCTGAGACTACAGGCATGCACACCACGCCCAGCTAATTTTTTTGTATTTTTAGTAGAGACAGGGTTTCGTCTTGTTGGTCAGGCTGATCTTCAACTCCTGACCTCAGGTGATCCACCTGCCTCAGTTTCCCAAAGTGCTGGGATTACAGGTGTAAGCCATCACACCCGGCTAATTTTTGTATTTTTCGTAGAGACGGGGTCTCATGATGGTCCCCAGGGTGGTCTCAAACTCCTGGGCTCAAACAGTTTCATCAGCCTCAGGCTCCCAAAGTGCTGGGAGAATTCTAGCTGCAGCGAACACTTAGATAGCACTTTTTAAGTGCCAGGTGCTGTCACACGGCTTTATGCCAGCAATTCATTCGATCCACACAATCCCTGTGAAGAACACACTATTACTGCCCCAGTATACAGAAAACACTAAAACACAGAGAGGCTAAGTAGCCTGCCCAAGGACTCAGGGCAGGCCATTTAACTTGTATTAACTTGACCTTTACAGGCCAGTCCTGGTTCCTTACTCAAACCCAGGCCATCATGAGACCATTTTGCAGATATGGAAACGGAAACCCAGAGAAGTCCTGTGACATCCTCAAGGACACACAGGTAGGAGGTGGGAGAGAGCCAAAATGTGAATTAGGTCTGTGTAACTACAAATTCCAGGTCCTTCCATTGCCTCTTGGGATACAATATCTCCACTGGCACTGTTGGGGGCGGGACTACAATCTTCCAGCACAGTTGACTGCTGTGCTGAGCGATTCTCAACCGTTTTTCATTATTGCCTGCCCCCCGCATGAAGTATTGATGCCAAAGATATACCGCATACCTGTCTATGTACTTTAGTCTATCTGTGCTTTATCCATAAAAAGAACAATACGCAGCTGGGTGCAGTGGCTCACACCTGTAATCCCAGCAATTTGGGAGGCCGAGGCAGGCGGATCACCTGAGGTCAGGAGTTCGAGACCAGCCTGGCCAACATGGTGAAACCCCATCTCTATTAAAAATACAAAAATTAGCCAGCCCTGGGTGGTGGGTGCCTGTAATCCCAGCTACTCAGGAGGCTGAGGCAGGAGAATCCCTTGAACCCAGGAGGCAGAGGTTACAGTGAGCCGAGATTGTGCCATTGCACTCCAGCCTGGGAGACAAGATCAAGACCTTGTCTGAAAAATAAATAAATAAATAAATATTTTTAAATACGCTTTTTGCTCCCCATCTCTCCACCAAGAACCAACTTTCGCTCTCCTGGAGACAACAGCATCTCCCTGGGGAACACGTGACCTCCTGTGATTCATTACTTGAAATTGGATCTACATATTCAGTAGACCAGGCTGAGGGAGATGAGGAAGTACCCACCTGAATGACTGGCCCGATGCTTGTCCGACCCAGGACGACCATCTGCCCGGCATAGATGCGGTTTGCTCCGTATTCGCCTGCATGATCCACCCGGATTATTCGATCCACAGCTGCCCAATTGATATTGTCTAAGGTCATTCCTGAACTGCGACATCTGACACCGATTCTTCTTCCATAGGCTGAAATGCAAGTGTTTATTCTTTGTTACTCTTAGGTAAAATCCAGATGTTCCTTTTACAGACAGTAAATCCCAACACTTTGGGAGGCTGAGGAGGATGGATCACCTGAAGTCAGAAGTTTGAGATCAGCCTTGCCAACATGGTGAAACCTCGTCTCTACCAAAAATACAAAAATTAGCTGGGTGTGTTGGTGGGTGCCTATAATCCCAGCTGCTTAGGAGGCTGAGGCAGGAGAATCACTTGAACCCAGGAGACAGAGGTTGCAGTGAGCCGAGATCGTGCCACCACACTCCAGCCTGGGCGACAGAGTGAGACTCTGTCTAAAAATAAAAAGAAAAGCAAATGTTAAACCCCACACCCTTGGGCATTCGATTTTGAGACTAGCCTTAAGGCTTAGATTTTACCTCATTATGGTAAAAAGTCAACTCAAATGAACTCTCATCTTCAAAATGTAAATTATTCATGACAGATTATATTTTATCTTTAAAAATAAATCTCCTAATCTCAACACCTTAATTATATTCTCTGAACCTTATATTTGAGTAACTCAAAAGGCTTTTTTCCCTGCAAGAGAAGTTTTGCAGCATTCTTAGGTTTGTAAGGTATATTCACCTCATTTTGCAGATAAGGAAAATAGAGACCTAGGGGTCATTTAGTTTGTAATGGCAGCTTCAATCTGCATTCGTATCACTTTTTCTCTTTTTTTTTTGAGACAGAGTCTGACTCTGTCACCCAGGCTGGAGTGCAGTGGCTCAATCTCAGCTCACTGCAACCTCCGCCTTTTGAACTCAAGCAATTCTCCTGCCTCAGCCTCCAGAGTAGCTAGGACTTTAATGTAGCTAGGACTGTAGGCATGCACTACCATGCCCAGCTATGTTTTTGTATTTTTAGTAGAGACGGGGTTTCACCATGTTGCCCAGGCTGCCTCAAACCCCTGAGCTCAAGCAATCTTCCCACCTCGGCTTCCCAAAGTGCTGGGATTACAAGCATGAGCCACCACACCCAGCCGGCACTGGTATCACTTTGAAATATGTTTCAGGGCTCTTAAGATGTGACTACCATGTCTTTTATGCATACTTCTTTTCACTTAGGCTAACTTCAACAGCCTGAGACTATATGGAAAAAATTCATTTTGGATACATATGTGGTTCTTTCATGACAAAGTCTTGAATGCTCTGGACACACGGTGATGAGATGGGTTGGTGAAATTTGGGGTGGTTCTGCCCTTGAAATTTTCTACCAGGTGGGGTTTTAAATGTCACATTTTTAAGAAAGAAGCATGGATGTGGAGTTCTGAAGCATCATGACCCTCTCCAACTCACTAAGCATATCTGACTAAAGATAGGCCAGGTGCGGCGGCCCATGTCTGTAATCCCAGTACTTTGGGAGGCCGAGGCAGATGGATTGCTTGAGAGTTGGAGATCAGCCTGGCCAACATGGTGAAACCCCATTTTTACCAAAAATACAAAAATTAGCCAGGTATCATGGCACACACCTTTAGTCCCAGCTACTTGGGAGGCTGAGGTGGAAGAGTAACTCGAACCTGGTAGGTTGAGGTTGCAGTGAGCCAAGATCCTACCATTATACTCCAGTCTGGGTGACAGAGTGAGACTCTGTCTTAAAAAAAAAGAAAAGAAAAAAAAAAAAAGAAAGAAAAAGGAAAACATGTGTCCCATCTCTAACACTAACCTAGGAAAAATGAGAATTGACATTTCTTACATATAAAATTGGCAATTATCATTGGCTGGGTGGGATGGCTCACGTCTGTAATCCCAGCACTTTGTGAGGCCAAGAAGGGAGGATCTCTTGAGTTCAGGAGTTTGAGACCAGCCTGGTCATCATGGCAAAACCCCGTCTCTACTAAAAATACCAAAAATTAGCCAGGTACGGTGGTGCATGCCTGCAGCCCCAGCTACTCGGGAGTCTGAGGCAGGAGAATCGCTTGAACCTGGGAGGCAGAGGTTGCAGTGAGCCGAGATCGCATCACTGCACTCCAGCCTGGGTGACAGAGCAAGACTCTGTCTCAAAAAAAAAAAAAAAAGACAATAATCAGGCTCTTTCCTTTTTAAGTGAAAACATACAATAATAAAATTTTCTTACTGAGTTATGCGGATAAAATAAGATATAAGCAAAGCAACTTTATAAACAGAAATAAAGCTTACTCTGTTATGCTCACTGGCTGAACAGAGCAGCATTAAAATTCACATTCAACAACCCTCAGAGATTTTCCTGCATTGCCACACACTTTAAAATAAAATTGAGGCTCAGTGCTAGAAGCTCTCAAATGCATCAATTTATGTCTATATGTTCCCAAAGTGTATAAAACCTGCCAGTGTGGTACCTATGAAATTTAAGTGGCTTATGGATATGCAATAAATAGCTCCCTGTGGTAAGGGCTACTCTTTTAAATTCTCTTGCAATCTCTTTTAATTCATTAAGGAAGATATCTCCATATACAGTTGGTATATCCTGAACACCTTCCCAACACTTGCTAATTTCCTCGTTTTAACAGAAAGACAGTACTTAATACAATTTCATAACTTTTCAATTTCAGGTGTTTTTAATAATTACTCATCCATTTGAGGCAAGTGGCACTGGCTTCCCATTCATCATAAGGATTTCATTTCAAGGAAATCAATTTAGTTTAAAAATGGGACATGGCTATACAAAGAAACACATCTAGTAATCAAAAGTTCAAGCGGTACCGCCATTAGGCAAAAATCCTGAAGGTGGTACACGGTGATTTAACGTTGAGAAAACGTTCTTATGACAATTTTTTTTTGTCTTTTTTTTTTTCTTTCTTTTTTTTTTTTTTTGAGAGGAAGTCTCCCTCTGTTGCCCAGGCTGGAGTGCAGTGGAGCAGTATCGGTTCAAGCAATTCTCCTGCCTCAGCCTCCCCAGCAGCTGGGACTACAGCCATGTTCCAACACGCCCGACAAATTTTTGTATTTTTAGTATTTTGTAGTTTAGTAATTTTTGTATTTTTGTAATTTCACCATGTTGGCCAGGCTGGTCTTGAATTCCTGACCTCAGGTGATCCTCCAGCCTCGGCCTCCCAAAGTGCTGGGATTACAGGCGTGGACCACTGCGTCCGGCCTCATGACAATTTTCTAAGTAATCACAGATGAAACAAGGTAAGCAGGAACCAGGGTCCAAAAGCATGCCTCTCTACTCGAAATTTGATGCTCCTTCCACTATACTGAGGGCTCTTAAAGTTTACAGTGCATGCCAATCACCTAAAGGTCCTGTTCACAGATCACAGATACTGACCAAGTAGGTCGGGGTGGGGCCCGGGAATCTGCATTTCTAGCGAGCTCCCAGAAATAGCGGAGGCTACTGGTCGTCAGGCTACACTTTGCCTGGCAAGGCAGGCCCTGGGCAAAGACTACAAAGAGAGAGACTCCCTGGGACGCTGAACTTTCAGTGTCGCCAACTGTCCTCGATTCGGAACGCTGGCCGCACCTGCCATGACATTACTGCATAGGTGTGCAATTGCGTCACTCCCCAGGTGTCAATGCCGAAACCACCCCCGTCCGCCTGTCACTCTCGCAGCGAACCACAGGCACCGCCCCGCCCCGCCCGCGCCAGCGCCCAAGGCTGAAGTCACGCAGTAGCGCTCTGTCGCAGGCCTGTGACGTTACGAACCTCTCCCCCGTGACCTCTTCGACCCAAACCTCAAGCGAAAATTCCCTAGCTCGCTAGCCCGCCGCAGGACTGTGACCGTGCGCCTCCCTTTACCTGAGAGGGACCGCCGAGCACCCGGGCGCAGCCGCCAAAGGCAGGGAGCCGCCGCCGCCCCGGCGCAACTCATTGCCGGGACCGCAAAGCAGCCACTTCGTTGAACGTAGCGAGCCAATCGTGCCCCTGGCGCGGACTGATGATGCACAGCAGACGTAAGAAAGTCGCAGCTCCCCAGGGCACCGGTGGAAACGCCCCTAGCCCCGCGCTTACATATGATTGCTTAGCTACGACCAATAAAAGCTTTCTATTGGGTGGGGTCACTATCAATCACTCGGAGGACCATGGAAGCAAAGGCGCCTTGGGTTGCCAGGGAGATGAGAATGCTAAATTGCTGTTTCAAAGATGAGGACAATTTATGATTTCTCACTCAAGTTCCTGGGAAAAAGAATCATGAGGGAATTACTTATTAACAAGGCACGGTATTTTCTGCTTTACCTACGTAGGAGTTTTTTTTTTGTATCCTACATCCACTTTAAAATAGTAAGCCTGGGCAACACAACGAGATTCCACTTCCACAAATAATTTTAGAAATTAGCCAGGCGTGGTGGAGCACACCTGTAGTCCCAGCTATTCGGGAGGCTGAGGTCGGGGGATAGCTTGAGCCCAGGAGTTCGAGGCTGCAATGCCACTACACTCAAGCCTGGGCCCTGTCTCAAAAATATATAAATTATACATTTATGTATACATATTATGTATATATAAAGTATACAATATAAATTAGATGTATATATAAATTACATGTGCCACATGGTTAATAGTGTTATATAGTGTTATCTCTATGGGTGGGCTGAACGCCAACTTTAAACTTCTTCCCAGTCCTTTTCTCTATTTTCATATTTTCTACAGAGAACTTGTATTATCTTTTGCATCCACCGTACTGTATTCTGTGCATGTATATTTGTGCAAATTGTGATTTTTTGGGAAGGGGGAAATTTAGCAACATACTTTTAAAAGATCATATAATACAACAGTCTTACTTTTAGGATTCTATTCAACAGAAATAATTTTTAAATGAGTAATGTATATGAAGGCAAAAATCAAAGATGCATGTCTGCAAGAATATACAACGTTTAACATTGGCAACATCAGGGGGCTGGAACTGGGAGAAGTGGGCTTTCACTTTCTACTTTACACCCTTGGATTATTTATATATTTTATCCAAGTTTACTATAAAATATTTTAAGATGCAATACAATTGTAAAATTATTGAATTCGTTTCTAATTGTTTTTATATCACCGTAGTGTTCAAACTGACACACCAAAGTAATTTAAAATTATGATGAACCCGCCAGGCGCGGTGGCGCATGCCTGTAGTCCCACCTACTCAGGAGGCTGAGGTGGGAGGATCGCTTGAGCCCAGGCGTTCTGGGCTGTAGTGTGCTATGCCAATCGGGTGTCCGCACTAAGTTCGGCATCAATATGATGACCTCCCAGGAGTGGGGGACCACCAGGTTGCCCAAGGAGGGGAGAACCGGCCCAGGTTGGAAACGGAGCAGGTCAAAACTCCCCTGCTGATCAGTAGTGGGATCGCGCCTGTGAATAGCCACTGCACTCCAGCCTGGGCAACATAGTGAGACCCCGTCTCTAAAATAAAAAATTTAAAAAGTATGGTGAACCCAAATACTTAATACTTAGTGAGGATGTTGTAGCACTCTCATGTAAAACTGCTGAGAGTCTGAATCTTGCTCTCAAAAGCCTTAAAATGTTCAAAAGCTTTGCTGTAATCCCACTTCTAGGTCTGTTTCCTTTTTTTGTTTGTTTTTTTGGTTTTTGGGTTTTTTTAGATGGCGTTTCACTGTGTTGCACAGGCTGCAGTGCAGTGGGGAGATCTCGGCTCACTGCAACCTCTGGCTCCCAGGTTCGAGTAGCTAGATTACAAGTATGCACCACCATGCTCAGCTGAGACTGGGTTTCACCATTTGGCCAGGCTGGTCTCGAACTCCTGACCTCAAGTGATCCTCCCACCTCGTCCTCCCAAAGTGCTGGGATTACAGGCGTGAGCCACTGTGCCTGGCCTAGGTCTGTTTCTAAGGAGAAAAAAAATGTTGACAGAGATTTATAGATGTGCCAGTTTTTTGTTAATGGGAGAAATCAAACAAAATGTTAAGCAACAATTGAATCACCACATTATGTCCGAGTGCAGTGGCTCACGCCTGTAATCCCAACACTTTGGGAGACTGAGGCAAGAGGATTACTTGAGCCCAGGAGTTTAAGACCAGCCTGGGAAACATACTGAGATCCCCTCTTTACAAAAAATTTTAAAAATTAGCCAGGCATGGTGGTGTGTGCCTGTGATCACACCTACTTGTGAGGCTAAGGTGGGAGGATCACTTGAGCCCAGGAGGTTGAGGCTGCACTGAGCCGTGATCACACCACTGCACTCCAGCCTGGGCAACAGAAGAAGACTCTGGCTCAAAAAAAAAAAAAAAAAAAGATTCAACTGTATGATGTTATGTAGCCCATTGAAATGTTTGGAAAGAGCTTTAAATAACAGAAGAAAACACTATCTTTAGATTCTTCCAGAAAACACATACTAAGTGAAAAAGAAATGAGAATACCGAAGTTATTTGCTTCTTTTTCCGTCCTGCTTCCCTCCCTCCATACTTTTTTTTTTCCAGATGGAGTTCCACTCTTGTCCCCCAGGTTAGAGTACAATGGCACGATCCCAGCTCACTGCAACCTCCACCTCTGGGGTTCAAGTGATTCTCCTGCCTCAGCCTCCCAAGTAGCTTGGGTTACAGGCATGAGCCACCACACCCAGCTAATTTTTGTATTTTTAGTAGAGACCAGGTATCACCATGTCGGCCAGGCTGGTCTCGAACTCCTGACCTAAGGTGATCCACCTGACTTCCAAAAATGCTAGGATTACAGGCCTGAGCCACTGTGCCCAGCCTGTACT
>CAUYLG010063431.1:0-21971 GCA_963573385.1 Cacajao melanocephalus
GTAGTCCCAGCAACTCAGGAGGCTGAGGCAGGAAAATCATTTGAACTCAAGAGAGGGAGATTGCAGTGAGTGACTCCATTGCACTTCAGCCTGGGTGACAGAGTGAGACTCCATCTCAAAAAAAAAAAAAAAAAAAAAAGAAAATAAATAAAGAAAAGAAAATATGAAATACTACTACTGGTGGAATAATACTTATTCATAAAAAGGAATGAATTAGCATTTGCAGTTACCTAGATGAGATTGGAGACAATTATTCTAAGTAAAGTAACTCAGGAATGGAAAGCCAAACGCTGTATGTTCTCACTGATGTGTGGGAGCTAAGCTAGTAGGACACAAAGGCATAAGAATGATACAATGGACTTTGGGGACTTGGGGGGATGAATGGAAAAAGGGTGAGGGATAAAATACTACAAATATGGTGTAGTGCATACTGCTTGGGTGATGGGTCCACCAAACTCTCACAAATCACCACTAAACAACTTACTCATGTGACCAAATACAACTTGTAACCCAATAACTTATAGAAAAATAAATAAAGTGATTATAACAGTGAACTTTAAAATAAAAAAGAATATAGTGCCTCAATTACAAGAAAGAATGATGGCCATCATCTTAATAGAAACATGGAGACTTTAAACATTTGTAGAATCTTTCTGTGGAGAACTTCTTAAAATCTATAGGCCTAATCTTATTTTCTTTCTCAGATTCTGACCTGAATTCAACCATTTTTGTTCAGAAGAGCAAGGCATCCTTGCTCTTCATTATAATTTAGTACAATCTTTTCTTCTTGTGTTCTCTCTGGAAAAGACTGTAATTATCTTCAAAAACATACTTTGTCTTTTTATTTTAGTCATTAAACTTTTAAATTTCTGTTGAACAAATATAGTCTAAATAGAAGATTGTATATCACAGGCTCCATTATAGCCAGTCTTGAACGTGTACTTAAGTCCTGAGAAATACATTGGTAGCTTCTTCAGGTTGCCCTCACTGAATGGAAATGATTTGTCCTCTATTTCCTCTTCCCCTTCCTGTGGATTGGGGAGTGGAACTGTCTTTAGTCCTGTTATGAGAAAATAACAAAACACAAGGAACCTAGATGTCTGTCAGTTGTTTGGAGTCAAGAAATTGATCACCTTGCCGCTTCTGGCAGGTCATACTTTACACAACAGAGAAATAAACTTCTATCTCATTTATGCCAATAGCAGTTGGTTTCTTTCTAAGTAACTACACAAATATCCTTAGTAACATAATTCTTATTTCACAAATGTCAGAATTTGTGGTTATTTTTATTTCTGCTTAATAGACCACTGTGCTTTTTAAAAATTTATCATATATTTATTTTATTTATTAAATCAACATATAATAATTGTAATATCTGTTGAGTACATAGTGATGTTTTAATACATACAATGTTTAGTGATCAGATTAGCATAATTAGCATACTCATCCAAAATATTTACCATTTTTTGGGTTGGAAACACACAATATTCTCATTCTAGTTATTATATTTCGTTAATAAAATGATCCGACAGTGGTATAGAACACTACAACTTATTCCTCCTATTTAGGTCTAATTTTGTGTCCTTTAACAAATCTATTCCTATGCCCCTATTCTCCCTACCCTTTCCAACCTATAGTATCCTTTGTTCCAATTTTTACTTTAGGAGACAGCTTTTTCTGGCTTCTCCATATGAATGAGAACATGCAGTGTTTAACTTTCTGTTCCTTGTCTATAACCATTGTTTATTGATCAGAACTACCAGTTAAAATGGTGTATGACCTTAAAGCCATACTTTCTCCTCTAGACTGGGAATGGCCTGGTACTACAACTGGAAGACCTCAGGTAGAGATAACCTAGAGGGAAAGGTTGGAATTACCTACATGAAAACATAAAATCATGTATTAGTTCTAGACGTAGAGACAGACATTCTTATTTCTCTATGTTTGGTCAGATAGTAATAAATATCTTTTATTATCTATATGTATTTTGGCAGCAACTCATCTTTTATAAAATACTTTGGAATCATTTACTTATAGGACTGATAAAGGGTGGAATATTTGAATAAACGTGTCAGCTTGCTTCTGTGTGTGTGCATTTGACTGTACTGCAATTTTCTGAATTACCTACTATTTTCAATCATCCATGCTTCTGTAACCTTCCATCAGCATGGATAATCAAGTGTTGAGTTCTGTTAACAAACATGAATGTCTAGCAGGCATTAATAAAGCATATAAAATGCCTTACTAAGTATTATTTTTATGTTGAATTAAATTAAATGAAAAGATTACATGTATGTGTTAAAGAAATATGGAACAATTTAATTATGACTCCTTGTAAATTTTTATATGAGCAATAAAAAATAAAATCTTAGGTGAAACACGGTTATTATATTTTATCACAGTAAATAGCCTATCTGAAGGCTTTCACTTGAATTGCTAAAATTTAAAAGCTGTATTTTATTATATTGAAAATGAATTCGTATAATTACTTATCTGCATGAAACTTCAGATTCAATGTAGGACACAAGCTATTCAAATACTATTATATATAAAAGTTTTGAAATAAAATCTCTGATTCTGAACCTAACGATTTTATGCCTTTGCAATCAACTTTTCAAACTAATATATTATGCACATTTCAGAAATTTTATTGCTTTTTCTTAAATAGTTTAAATGCCACGTTAACAATTTTTAAAAACTCATCTCAATTATAGATGCATAAGTTCATCTTGGGATATATATATTATGGGTTGGGAAATGTCATCACATCCTTCATCATAACACTTTTTATGTCCTCCTGTGGTGAACACCTGTGGCTTGTTGGCAATGTGTTTGCTTCTCTGGGCTATTAAACACTCTATATTTTTTGAGTGGATCAACTCAGAGTTATTTAACACAGGTGTTTCTATAATTGTGATACATTGAGAAATATACAGTGCTCAATAGCTTTCAGGTTCTTATTTTTGTCTTTGTGACAAAATCTTCTGTGCTTTATGTAATGCAATTTTATTGAAACATTGATAAATAGTTAAGTATTGGTTTCCATATTTGATTTTTAATAAATTAAGCAGATAGAAATATAAATATCAAATATCATATTTAAAGACAATATCAATTCATCACATTTCTAGAATTTTTGGAGAATATTTATTTTATTCAAAATTGCATATACATAGCCATTTAACAGTACATTTCTATATCTGGCATACATATTTAAGTCATAAAATATAAAAGAGATGCTTTTATGGTATATACTATTTGAAATGAAACATATATATATATATATATATATATATAGGTGTGATTTTAAGACAGTCTATATGTAGAGACCAATTACCTTCAAGAAAATGAAACTTGCTGATTTTAGATATTTCCAAACTTTGCCAGGTTTAAAGCCATTAGAACTCTACCCAGGTCCTACACTGAATTTTAGATTATTGCTTGTTATGATCAGACTGTGTGTGTCCCTCAAAATTTATGTGTTTAAATCTTTAATCCTGAGGCAATGATATAAGAAGATGGGACCTTTGGGAGCTGATTAGATCATGAGGGTGAAGCCCTCATGGATGGAATTAGTGCTTATAAAAGGTCCAAGAGAATTCCTTTGTCCCTTCTGCCATGTGAGGACAGGGTGAGAATTCAGCAGTCTGCAACCCACAAGAGAAATCTCATCACAACCCAACTGTGCTGACACCTTGATGTCAAACTTCCAGCTTCCTAAACTGTGAGAATAAAACAAAACAAAAACAACATTCTGTTGTTTATAAGCCACCCAGCTTATGGTACTTTGTTAGAGCAGCCTGAATGGACTAAGGCTTGCAGATGCCACAACACAGGTAAATATCTGGCTCACTGAAAGATGAATTGTTGGAAGTGTGCTTGCTTTTAATAACCCACTATTCTCTTCTTTACTTTCATAAACAGTGTTCTTTCATTCTACTGAATCTTAAATGAAGGTAAAGGAGGTCATTCAGACTGATTGCTGACAATGATAACAAGGGCGAGGAGTCAAGAACAGCAGCTTAGCTACCTCGAATGTATTCTCACGCTTACTCTGGGAAAGCTGCTGATGCTTTGGTATGTGTTTTTGCAACAGTGACTGATTCATTCAGGTTTGTATCCCCCTTGCCAAAATATGTCACCTGGAACATGGTAGCACCTAATAAATAATGTGAAAAACGTGTCTAGGTAAATGATAATTGAATAGAGAGTCCTCAAGCCTTTTCTTTAGACTTTCAGAATCTTCTGTCTGTATAAGATTTTCCAGGGATCATAGACATTTCTGCTGCAATTGTTGCTGTTGCCTGTTAATTAGATCAACACTAACAGATGAGAACATTTTTCAGAGAAAAAAATGCTGGTATCTTTTATTGTAGATACTAGACACTAAATACTACACAAATGGGTAGGAGGCACAATAACTTCTTAAGCATTTGATGAACAAATAACATAAAAGGTGGGAGTTAACCACAAAAAAAAAATTACAATACTCCTTTCATCCTCCTCTGCAAAAAATCCATAGCAGTGATGAATAGTTAGTGTTTGTTATAGTTCTAATATGTCATATTATAACAGGTTTAGATTTTTCCTGCATCCAAGGGCTTCACATGAATCTAAAAAAAAGAACACCATTTATTGTAACTCTGACTGCTGTGTTCTTATTTCTTTTTTAGTAAGTCTTTAAACCATGACTTCAGATAATGTTGAACTTTATAAATGAGGCTTAGCTTACATTATCCAGAAAAATATTGTCTGTGTGAATGAGCTGAAATAAATAAATAAAAGAAAGATTCTTTCCTCCTCTTTAGTAACAGCATAAGCCTCAGAGACCAAATAAAATAAGGAAGGCTTACTTCCCCTACTCAAGGTATTTGTTTCATTCCCCTGCTGGCAATGTCTTTATCTCTAGCATTTTTTTATATCTCTTTGCCTGTTAAAGGTACTTTGGTTAAAAAAAAAAAACAAAAAAACGTATCTATCAGTCCTTTATACTTCCAAGTGAATTGAAGGCAATGAACATACCTCCCAAGAAATAGCCTTTTGAGTCTTGTCTTTAAAGAGCAAAACAAGTTGTTTTATTAGTGGGATTTCAGTTGAGCAGCAATATTGGGGAAGGGGATGGTGGTTATCAAAGAGCTTTTATGGGAATCTTTTTCATCAGGAAGTAGGAAAACATTGTCCTAGGAAAAAAGTTTAAAATATTGTGACACTAGCATACTAATATACTCCTTGTAAGAACTGTTCAGCCAAGTATGTAATTTGTATTTTTCTTTCCTATCACTCTCTGGCCATTCCTCCCATAAAGTGTACTTTCTGTTCATATAAGATTATTATGATTCCCCAAATATTACTGTAGACTTCTAAATATTTTTTTCTGTAATCTCTGTACTTATAACAAATGTTTTCTTGATGATCCTGAGAAACTAATACATATCTTCAAAATTAAATCTAAATATTTCTTTCCCTCTCCTTATCTCTTTATTAACTCATATTTCCACCAGACTCCTCCCTTATCAATGTCATATTGGTCACGTACGTATCCCTTTAATCTAATACTTGTCAATGTTGAAATTCTTCACTTACTTATCTCATTTGCTTCCCAACACATTGGAAACTTGAAGCCAGAGTCATATCTTCTTTGCCTTTGTTTCTCAAGGACCAGGAAATTAATATTACTAAAATTTTTGGAAACACAGTAAATATTTTGCAATGATTTTATCTCCTTAGGGGGTTTCTTTACAATATTTCAACTTCAATACTCCATCTTGAATTATTTAATTTTTTTCACATATCTTTTTTTAAGAAAATTTTTAATGCATATTTATTAATCTCTAAATTTACAATGAGATTTTTGTCTTACCTACCTGAATATGTCTATAATGTCTACTCTTATTCTGCTTTTTCTGACAATTTAATTATGTTATATCAAAGATATCTCTATCAAAATTTAAGCTAAAAATGGAAGCAATCATTTAGATAATTTAATAACATATCCCAATTTGTAAGAATATGTTTAAATGGCTTGAGTAAAAGCAGAGTGTAACGTTTTCTAAATAATCTCCATAATTTCTTTAAATTGCTTTGCATCTCAACTATTTGTCTTACCTTCTGAGTTCTACTCTAGATCTTTGTAGAATTAACTATTAGTACCATGTTAACAATAAACATTGTTTTTTATCTTTCAATATTAGAAAATTCATAAAAAGGCCATGAACTCAAGTGGTGTATGCCAGTTTATTTAAAATTCTATGTGCTAACACATCTGGACTTAAATCCCTGTTTGATAAAAAAAAAAAAAATGGGGGGAAGGGAAAAAAACTGCATATTCTGCTGAAAGAGAAGATTAGCGTTCAGATGTGAACTTTCCCACATTAGATGGGAGAAAGAATTTTTTTTAAGCACCATAGTTTATTGGACAATTGGAAAAATGTATCTCAAGTACAATGTGGTATGTAATAATACGTCTTCACTCATTCTCTGTTAACATGTTTGTTCCTTTTTTAAATCAAAATATTATTACCTGATAATAATTCCCATCTTCTATAATTCCCATCTTCTAAAATTACAGCAATGACACCAAAACTTCACCTATGGATTCTGTGCACTAGAAGTATTTTAAATACTTTAATCACATGGATTATCTTACTTGCTTCTCACAATAAGACTATGTTTAGAAATTCCTTTACAGTCAGTGAAATTGTGATTCAGAAAAAAGAAAAAAAAGGCCCTTGCTTTAGGTGATACGTCTGATTAGTTGTAGAGCTAATATTTGAATCCAGAAAGTTAGAATTCAGTTATTGCTCATGTAAAACACTATACACATAATTGCTTGCTTGATTCTCTGCCCACATATTTACCAATATTAGTATATGTTAATATTTGAACATTAATAACCTCAAATAAAATGCTTCCATATTTTGAATTAGTGATAAACTTGATGATCCTGATGAACTTAGCAGATGGTTCATAAATGAGATTCGACTGTCAAAATTCCTTAATTAGTGTTTCCTTCTTGACTGATTACTGGCTAAAACAATAAAATCAGCTTTTCTTTCCCCGTCTTGCAGATACTATCAAGTAATTTATTGCTATACATATTTTTTGGTATGAAAAGTTTGCTAATATGTCTGCTAAATTGGGCCCTAGAAAAAGTGCTTTCCTTAAACTACATTTTTTGGGATCAACTGAGTATCATATAAGGTTCAGAAAGAAGTACTGTCTCAATTGGGACCACATGTCTCTTTGATTTGAGTAGTCTTCCGGGCTATCCTGGTCATTTCACTTTCAGGATGACACAAGGTGAAAATGCTTGTATCAGGAGATATAAACATACAAGGAGGGGAAAAATAAAAAGAAATTTATTTTAAGGCAAAATTATTTCCATTTTTTTATCACTGCTAGATCACATATTTAAAATGAGAGAGGAAACTTTGCTATCTCAAAAACATAGTGTTAATTTTAATGTGGAATCATTCACAAGTAGAATACAAATTTAAATTTACATTTATGAGGGTAAAGAAATAGCTGCCTACTTTCACATAATAGTTAAATATACAAGCACTATTAGAACTCAAGAATATCAACACCAAATCTGTAGTTTGTTGCTATTTTCCATATTGTTCATATTCTTAAATTTTTAAACATTAAGTACCCTGCTATAATGCTTACGTTTGATTCGTTTAAATAAATGCAAATATTTATGCTAAAAATAATAACTTACTCTGAAACACTGAGCACACGATAGAAAGGAAAACAAAACAATGAGTATCAAGAGGTATATGAAGTTACTCTGATTGCGATATTTTGTTTTCATGTCCTAAAGTATATTCAACAGAACTATCTTTTTAAAATATAAATCTAATAATGTCACTTTTTTGTAAAGAGAATGGTTTCCAATTTTATTTAAAATAAAACAATGATCTGTATCAGTAGTCCAAGAAAAAAATTATAGAAACTTTTCAAAGTGCTTTAATTGTTTTATACATTGTGACACAACCATGTACAGTAAAGGGCAGAGAGGAAGACATTCTGAAATGCAGGTGACAATACTGCATAAAAAAGAATTGCCCTGCATGTGTCAGTATTTTTTCAATACCTGGCCTAGACACAACCACCAATTTAGACTTAAAGGTAAGTTACTGTACAATTTCTGAGAAGACAAAAATTGGCAAATCAAGTCAAGTTAGAGCTGTGTTTTCACAGTAACTGATTTCAAGGAATAAAAATTTACAAACTGCCAAACAAATAATTTTAAATATTGATCTTAAACTCGGAGAAATATAGGAGAATACAAATAGACAATCCAATACAATAAAAAATAGGTATGATCTGAATGAAGAAATTAAAAGAAATTAAAAATAAGAGACAAATTTACAGCAAAAAAAAAAGCCTTTGTGAAAAAAGATGAGTCTAAATAAATAGCCTGACATTATGCCTCAAAAAGCTGCAAAGAGAAGAACAAACTAAACACAAATCTACAATAAGGAAGGAAATAACAAATATCAGAAAAGAAATAAATAGAAAAGAGAAAAAACATACATTAAATTGCTAAAACCAAGAATTGCTCTTTAAAAAAATAAACAAGATCAACAAACCCCTAGTTAGACTTACTAAGAAAAAAAGAGGACAAAATTCAGAAATTAAAGATTATACATTACAACAGATGTCTCAGAAATGAAAATGATCATAAAGGGCTATTATGAACAAGTATATGCCAACAAACTAAATAACCTAAAGAAATGAGTAAGTCTCTAGAAGAATATAACCTACCCAGATTGAATGAGGAAGAAATAGAAAGCTTGAACAGACCAAGAAAAATTAAAAACATTGAAAAAGCAATCAAAAACCTTCCAAAAAAGAAAAGTCCTGGAAAAATGGCTTCCTGACTAAATTCTAGCAAACATTCAAATATTATCAATAGTGTTTAAATTCTTCCAAAGTATAGAGCTAGAGGAAATACTTCCAAACACATATTATGAGGCCAGTATCACCTTGATGATACCTAAGCCAGTCAAAGACACAACAACAACAACAACAAAATAAATACACGTCAATGTCTCTGATTAACATTCATGCAAAAATGCTCAACATAATATTAGCAAACTGGATTCAGCAACACATCAAGGAGGTTATACATGAAGACTAAATGGGATCTGTCACTGGTATGCAAGCCTGGGCTTACTAGTTGCAAGTTAATCAATATGATATATCACATTAACAGAATGGAGGGTAAAAAAAACATAATCTTCTCAATTGATACAGAAAAAGGTTTTGACAAAGTTTAGCAATCTTTTTGATACAAACTCATAACAGTTTAGTTATAGAAGAAAAATTCTATAAACACAATAAAGCCTATTTCTGAAGAATATACAGCTAACAGAAAACAATGGAAAGTTTTCCCATTATGATGTGGTACAAGGTGGAGATGCTCACTCATCTCTTCTATTCAACACAGAACTAGAAGTCCTACGAATGACAGTTAGTCAAGAAAAAGAAATAAAAGCAATGCAAATCAGAAAGAACAAAGTAAAATGATGTCCAGTTACAGATGGTCTCTTCCTATGCATAGAAGACCTCAAAGATTCCAGAAAAAAACTGTTAGAACTAATAAATGAATTCAATAAACTTACAGGATATCAAATCAACATACAAAACTTAGTTGCATTTCTATACACACATAATAAACTACCTAAAAAGAATCAAGAAAATGGTCCAATTTAAGATAGTATAAAAATGGTATCAAGGAATAAATTTAACCAAGGATGTGAAATACTTGTACACTGAAAACTACAGAGCATTGGTGAAAAAATTGAAGATGAAACAAATAAATGAAAAGCTATCCAATATCTATAATTGGGAAAAATTAATATTGTTAAAATGTTCTGACTACCCAAAGCAATGTAAAGATTTAATGCAATTTCTATCAAAACAATATGTCATTTTTATACAAGCAGAAAAAAGTAATTCTAAAATTAATATGAAATCACTCACACAAAAAAAAGCATAATAGCCAAAGCAATACTAAGAAAAAAATAAAGTTACAGATGTAGCACTTTCTTATTTAAAATTATATTACAAAGCTATAATTATCAAAAGAATATGATACCTGCATAATTACAGAAACTTAGGCCATTGGAACAGAATAGAGAGCTGACACAATTTAACTATGTTCCCACCCAAATCTTATCTTGAATTGTAATAATGCCCATGTATACAGGGCAGGACCTGATAGACATATTTGAATCATGGGGGCAGTTTCTCTCATTCTGTTTTTGTGATAGTGAGTGACTGAATTCTCATGAGATCTGATGGTTTTATAAGAGACTTCTCCCTTGGATTGGTACTGATTCTCTCTCCTGCCGTCCTGTGAATAAGAGCCCTGTGCCATGATTGTAAGTTTCTTGGGACCTCCCCAGCCATACAGAACTGTTAGTAAATTACACCTCTTTTCTTTACAAATTACTCATTCTGGGTATTCTTTCATAGCAGCATGAGAACAGACTAATACAGTAAATTGGTACCACAGACAGTGGGGTATTGCTATAAGGATACCCGAAAATGTCAAAGTGACTTTGTAACTGGCCAGTAGTCAGGGGTTGGAACAGTTTGGAAGGCTCAGGATAAGACAGGGAAATGTGGCAAAGTTTGAAACTTCCTGTAAACTTGGAGGGCTCAGAAGACAGAAAATTTGTGAAAAAGTCTGGAACTTCCTAGAGACTTGTTGAATGGCTTTGACCAAAATGCTATAGTGATGTGAACAATGAAGTCCAGGTTGAGGTGGTCTCAGGTGGAGATGAGGAAATTGTTGGCATCTGTAGTAAAGGTCTCCATTTCTATGCTTTGGCAAAGAAACTGGCAGCGTTTTGCTGCTGCCCTAGAGATCTTTGAAAATTTGAACTTCAGAGAGATAATTTAGGGTATCTGGTGGAAGAAATTTCTAAGGAGCAAAACATTCAGAAGGTGACAGAGCATAAAAGTTTGGAAATTTACCGCCTAACAATGCAGTAGAAAAGAAAAACCCATTTTCTGGAAAGAAATTCAAGCCCCTTGCAAAATTTTGCGTAACTAATGAGGAACCCAACGGTAATCACCAAGACAACTGGAAAAATGTATGCAGTGCATGTCAGAGATCATTGCAGTAGCCCCTCCCATCAGAGGGCCAGAGGCCTAGGACGGAAAATTGGTGTATTGGGCTGGGTCCAGAGCCACCCTGTTGTGTGCAGCCTCAGAACTTGGTGCCCTGCATCCTAGCCACTCCAGGTGTTGCTAAAAGAGGTCAAAGTAGAGCTCAGGCCTTTGCTTCAAGGGTGCAAGCCCCAAGCCTTGGAGGCTTATATGTGGTATTGGGCCTTCAGGTGCACTGAAGACAAGAATTTATGTTTGGGAACCTCTGCCTAGATTTCAGAGGATGAATGAAAATGCCTAGATGTCCAGGCAGAAGTTTGCTGCAGGGGCAAAACACTCATGAAGAACCTCTGCTAAGGCAGTGTGGAAGGGAAATGTGGGGTCAGAGTTCCCATGCAAAGTTTCCGCTGGGGCACTGCCTCAGGGAGCCACCATCCTCCAGACCCCAGAATGGTAGATCCATCGACAGCTTGCACTGTGCACCTGGAAAATCCACAGACACTCAATGCAAGCAGTGAATGCAGCCAGAAGGGAGGCTGTACCTGCAAAGCCACAGGGGTGAAGCTGTCCAAGGCTGTGGGAGCCCACCTCTTCCAATATCATGACCTGGATGTGAGATATGGAGTCAAAGGAGATCATTTTGGAGTTCTAAGGGCCTGTAGCCCCTTTGTTTTAGCCAATTTTTCACATTTGGAATGGGTGAAACTACCCAATGCCTTTATCCCTATTGCTTCTAGGAGGTAATTAACTTACTTTTGATTTTCAGGCTCATAGATGGAAGGGACCTGACTTGTGTCAGATAAGACATTGGACTTGGACTTTTGGGTTAATGCTGGAATGAGTTAAGATTTTGGGGGACTGTTGGGAAGGCATAATGGTGTTCTGAAATGTGAGCACATGAGATGTGGGAGGGGCCAGGTGTGTCATGATATGGTTTGGCTATGTCCTCACCCAAATCTCATATCTCCATGTGTCAAGAGTGAGATAACTGAATAATGAAATAATTGAGTCATGAGTGATTTCCCCATACTGTTCTCATGATAATGAGTAGGTTCTCACAAGATCTGGTGGTTTAATAAGGGGCTTCCCTTTTCACTTGGCACTCATTCTCTCTCCTGCCACATTGTGAAGAGGTACATTCTGCCATGACTGTAAGTTTCCTGAGGCCTACTCAGTCATGCAGACCTGTGAGTCAATTAAACCTCTTTTCTTTATAAATTATCCAGTCTTGAGTATTTCTTCATGGCAGTGTGAGAATAAACTACTACAGGAGCCCAGAAATACATCCAAATATATATGGAAAATTAATTTTTGACAAGGGCACCATGGGGACACTATGGAGACAGGATACTCTCTTCAATAAATGGTGCTGGGAAAACTGGATTTCCACATACAAAAGAATAAAATTTAACCATTATCTTACACTATACAGAAAAAGTAATTTGCAATGGGAAAGATCCAAATGTAGGACTAGAAATCATAAAACTCCTACAAGAGAACATAGTGAAAAAATCTCCTTGACGGTCTCTAATTTCTTGGTAATCAATTTTTTGGTTATCACCCTATAAGCTCAGGCTACAAATACAAAAATAAATGAATGGGATCACATCAAGTGAGAGTTTGTGCATGCCACAGGAAACAATCAAAAAAATAAAGAGGCAACCTAAATACCAAGGGAAAATATTTCTAAACCACATATCTGATGAGGGAGGAGTTTACTATCCAAAACGTATAAATAACTCCTTTTATACAATTAAATAATAAAAATATAAAAACTGAATTAAAATAAGAAAACAACCTGAACATTTTTCAAATTTAAAAAGGACACATAAAAATAGCCTACGAGTATAGGAAAAGATGCTTAATATCACTAATCAACAGGAAATGCAAATAAAAATCACTGTTAAATTTCACCTCACACCCAAAAGAATGCCTGTTATCAAAAAAGAAAGAGATAACACATGTTACGAGAATATAGAGAAGAGGAAACCCTAGTACACTGTTAGTGTGGAGGCAGATGTGTATAGCCATTATGGAAAACAGTATGTAGTTTTCTTAAATTAAAAATTGAACTGTCAGATGATCCAGCACACCGTCTTTCTTTTTCTTGGTATGTTTGCAAAGGAGATGAAATAGTCGCTTCTAAAGATTCTGCACTCCTGTTTTCATTGCAGCATTTTTCATAATAGCCAAAATATGGAAACAAACTAAATGTCCATCAATAGATATTTAGGTATAGGTATACAGTATGTGTGAAATGGAATATTTCCAAACTTCAAAACTAAGGAAATTCTGCCATTTGCCACAACATGGATGAAACTGAAGGATAAAATGATAAGTAAAATAAATCAGACACAGAAAAAAAAAAAGAGCATGCATGATCTTACTTGTATTTGGAATCTTAAAAAGAATCTCAAATACACAGACAGAGGGGGAAAAGAAGAGTGGTTTCCATAGGAAGGGAGGGGGCAATGAGGAAATTAAATGAGGTAGGCAAAAGAATACAAAATAGCAGATAAGGAGCATGAGCAAGTTTAGAGAGCTGACGTACAACATGAGTGAGAACTAATGTTAATATAATTGTATTGTATTAGAAAACTTTGTTAAACATATAGATTTTAGCTGCTATTGTCACAAAAATGTATGTGAGATGATAAACATGTAAATCTGCTTTACATTGGTAACCATTTTACGATCTACATGTATCCCACAAAATCATGTTTTAAACCTGAAATATAAATATGAAAATTTATTTTTTAAAAAAGAATGTGTGATAAAGAAAACATGAAATAGCATACAAAACACGGCATAAAATGAAGAACTAGGAAAGTGTGGTGTCAAAGAGTATATAGACAAAAGTAGGAATCAATGTATTATATTAATAATCATAGACCATGGGAAGTGACCAGAATATTCTATGTTATTTCTGAGGAAATGTCCTGATATTCATAATACATGTCCATATCATGAAGGAAATATTCTTGCTTTCTCGTGGTTTTTGGAAGACTTCAGAAAACATATATAATTAGTATAGTTTATTTGAAAAAATGAATGGTGATTTTCTGCTAAAGCTTTGGCTAACTTTTACAGAATACTCTCCTAATAAGCAGATATTATTGTTCTTTGGCCCTCTAGAGAGTCAACAAGAGAAATGCCATGAGCAGACCAAATAAATAAACAAGTAAAATCTTTTGTCATGACCTTTGCTCTCAATTGGTCCACTTTTGCTTTGACTGGACCATTTCTACCTCTTGGTAACCATTACTTTGGTTGTGCTTTGTTTTCAGGATTATACTGCTAAAGCCATGTTTTATCTCTTGTTACAATTCTTTAAGGAAATCCTTCAGGATCTTGATTTCATTTGTTTAAAATTTTAAATGAAAACTCTGTCCTTATATGAAGTTCATTTGGGTGCAACAGTTTTAGCAGCTATTGAGTGAAAGCTTTGCTAAAGTTTATGTTTCCAGTTAGAATTGTATAGTTGAACAAACTGAGACATCTATGGTGTTGGCCATTTATTCATGCTGGTAATTGTTGGTTCTTTTCAATTACTGCACAAATGTAGATTTTTGTCTTCACTCTTGTAATTGTAGAACTTTGGGAGGTTGCGGACTGCTTGAGCCTAGTAGTTCAAGACCAACCTGCACAACATAGTGAGACTTTGTCCCTACAAAAACATTTAAAAAAATAAAAAGTTGGGCATGGTGGTATGCACTTGTAGTCCCAGCTATTCAGCAGATTGAGGTGGGAGAAATGCTTGAGTCTGGGAGGTCAACACAGCAGTGAGATGTGATTGCATCCCGCACTCCAGTTTGTGTGACAGAGTGATATCCTTTCTCAGAAGAAATAAAGAAAGACAGGAAAGAAAGAATAGAAGGTAGGGAGGGAAGGAAGGAAGAAGGAAACAAGGAAGGAAGGAAGGAGGGAGGGAGGGAAGAAGGAAGGAAGGAGGGAGGGAGGGAAGAAGGAAGGAAGGAAGGAGGGATGGAGGGAGGGAGAAAGGAAAAAAGGAAGGAGAGAGAGAGAAAGGAAGAAAAGAAGGAAGGAAGGAAGTAGGGAGGGAGGAAAAAAAGAATGGAGGGAGGGAGGAAGGAAGGAAGGAGGGAGGGAGGGAGTGAGTAGAGAGAGAGGGAGGGAGAAAGGAAGGAAGGAAGGAAACAAGGAAGGAAGGAGAGAGGGAGGGAGTAGGGAAAGAGGAAGGGAGAAAGGAAGGAAGGAAGGAAGGAGGGAGGGAAGGAGGGATGGAGGGAGGGAGGAAGAAAGGAAGGAGGGATGGAGGAAGAAAGGAATGGAGAAAGGGAGGGAGGAAGGAAGGAAGGAGGGAGAGAGATAGGGAGGAAGGGAGTAGGGAGAGAGGGAGGGAGAAAGGAAGGAAGGAAACAAGGAAGGAAGGAAGGAGGGAGAGAGGGAGGGAGGGAAGGAAGGAAGGAAGGAAGGAAGGGAAAATAATTTATGAAGATGGACTGCAGGCTTCGTCTTAAAATCATCTTATCCCTTCTAAAAAAGAGTTACCTATTTGTAAACTGCTGATTTGTCTCCATAAACTTTTCAAAAAGTATTAATGATTTTCTCATTCTTCCACCCAAGCTTCACCATAAATTTGATGTTTATTTTTGCTTCAATTTCAGGAGAAAACATGATGCTCTGATGGGGGCTGTTCGCAAACTGATGTCATAATCCTTCTTAATGCCTAAAACTAGGTACCTTTCAAACATAGTAACATGTTAGTATGAGTTTATTTTGGTGAAAAAAAAAAGTTGAAATCCATGCACAGTTTCATAATTATTATTAAACATATGTTGACCCTTGTTAACAGATTCTTTATAATAGTGATATTTTCCCTCACTCTCAGCTTTGGCTAGGCCACAGAATTTAGACAACAAACTTGAAATAGAAATAAAACCACACTTAACCTTGTCAAAGAAAAAAGTCCCCTGTTTTGACAGTGCAGAGCAGAAAAATAAATTGTGTATGAAAAGCTTTACATGTTCTTACATAATCTGTAGCTTGAACAATCCCTTTTAGTATATCCAAATTTGCTTTTTTGTCACTCATTGCCTCTTTAAAATATACTTAGTGAAGTAACTGTCAGGGTGTTTCTGCTCACTTATAAATACAATTTGTTCTGGAGATACTTTAATTGTTATCACAGACACAATTTAGTAAATACAATGTTCAAGCCAAGATATTCATTACAACTCTGAATTTGAATTTAATAGCACATTTCTAATCCACTTAAACCAGCCTATTTGAAGCTGCAAGCCTTCAGGATTAAAAGTGGGTATAGTAAATTTTTTATTTTTAAAGTTCTCTTATTAAACAATTCCCTCTCCTGCCTTCTTTTCTAGATGCTATTTTCAAATTAATGGCATTTCTTGTTTTAACTGTCATTCAGCACTAGGGGCATGACATACATTTGGGGAGAGTTTCTGTCCTCAGTTCCTCCAAGGTTTGCTGCTAGTCTCTTCTCTTTTGCCATTCTCTTGACCATGGTAAATTAACCTGTATTCTAAGTGATCTTTGACCACTGTTTCCTGAGCTCTGGGAATGAATCTTTAGTTTTTTTTGCTGCTGAATTCCCTCCATGACTCCAGGTGGCGCTGTTGGACAAAAGTCAACATGGCTTGCTCTTTGCACAGTTTAAGTCCACTAAGAGAGAACCATGAAAGCATTCATTGTTAAAACACATCCAGGGAGTGTAGGCCCAACCCAAAGCAGTGACCTTCTCTGAAGAGTTATATTAACTCATTTTTTCTTGTGCAAAGGTTCCGAGGTGAGAGTCAGACTTAGTTCGTTCTGCCTTCTAGATGAAAGAATTGTATATTAAGCTCTGCATAGATCTCTGTGAGAGTCCACACCCCAGAAGAATATTTGAGTCCAGGGATCAAGCCCTCTTCTCTGTAGGAGAGGAAATGAATATCACATCATATTTTTATCTAAAGATATCTTCTTCCTAATATCTTCTCTGAAAAAAACTTCTCTCCTTTTCCTTTTTCTTTCCTTTCTTATGTACTTGAGGTCAATAAATCCCAGCCCTGAGAGCAATTTTATTATCTTATATTTACTTTGTGGATTCCACTCATGGTGATTTGCCCTGGAATTTTATATTTACTAGACCTTTTAGATGTATAGTAGATGTACATTTATAGATGCAGGTGTACTATAGTAGAAATACATTTATATCAACTATACACTGAAGTAATTTATGAAATCTCAAAATTAGTAAGCTATTATAAAATTAACAAGCTGTTACGAAATTTTAATCGTGTAAGACTGAAATGACACTGGCTTCATAAGGTGTCTTGCATACTTGACTATATCTAGACGCACTTAGGAAAAGCATTTGAGAAAGAACATGCCAGGAGATTAAGTGAAGCCTGAAAGAATCAGGCACAGACCAGAAGAGACAATCTGTTTCTGACACTTACGATCTTGGAACAGGTCTTCTATTCAAAGAGAGCAATTCTGCTTATTATAAAATAGTTTCCTGCAGGATTTGTTCATTCATTTAGTGGGGCCCATCTTGAGCAGCCACTGTGGGGCTCATCTTGAGCAGCCACTGTGAAGATGCTGGCTGTGGCAGGGGAGGCCTGGCCAGGGCTGCACACTCAATGGACCTGGTGGAGCCAGGAACAGGCAGAAGACCCACCCCCTTCTCAGTTAGCAGGGCAGGAGCACAATCCTCTTGGACACAGCTGCAGCCATCCAGCTGCGGCTGCAGACTTAGGTATGCCTGCACGATCAAGGACCTGGGAAGTCTCCTACCCCTGCAGATTCAGAAGTGCCTGCTTCCAAGGCATGGCCTCTTCTGACTCCCAGTACCTGCTTCAATTTCAGAGCAAAGTTGAGGTTGAGTCTGAGCACCGTCACCACTCGGCCAGGTTTGCATGTGCTCAGGGCAGCACTGACATGCCAGCACCCTGTTGCCTCAGCCTCCTCTGAGCGTTGGGCACCAACGAGCATGGGAGGGAGGCTGAGGGGTGGCTGAGAGCAGCTAGGTGTGGGCATGCAGGTATCCTTCAGCACAAACAGCCTGGGTGTCATTGGCACTATGGATAGCAAGTTTACGGTGGTAGGAGGCAGATAGTCTCCAGGGAAAAAAGAAGCAGGTCCCCAGTAAAGCCCCACCTTCAAGCGAGGGAGGGCCTGAAGCATGGGGGCTGGATGCCAGTTCTGTGGACTGGAGTGAGAACTTATGGTGCTTTTTCCAGGACCGCCCATTATTACCCATGGACTAAGCAGCACACACTTCCTCCCCTTTGAAACCTGTGAAAACCCGAGACTCAGCCAGACTTGGGCAGATGGTGAGATGACCTGCCTGCAGAAAGGAGCTATCTACGTTGGGTCTCCTGAGAGCTGTACTATTGCTTAACAAAGCACCTCTTTGCCTAGTTCACCCTCCAGTTATCTGCGTACTTCATTCTTCCTGGACGTGGGACAAGAACTCGGAACCCACTGAATGGTGTGACTGAAAGAACTGTAACATAAACAAAGCTGAAACACACCCCTTGCTCACCACGTTGTGGGTGAAGAGGACAGAAGAGAGAAAAAGAGAAGAGTTGCACCCCTTTTTGGGAGCCCAGAAACAGGAGCTCCTGGAACCAGGGCTGAGACACCCTCTTTGGGGCAATGTGGTTCCTGGCATCTTCAAGCTTCTGGGAACCTCTGCATTCCCAAGTGCCAACAGTGGAAGCCACTTGTGGTATGCCTGATCCAGCTGTGCCCTTGCAGGAAGCTGGCTCCCATGCTGGTGCCTGGAGCTGTCACCCTGCCACAGCTAGAGTGCCTCCCTGTGAGCAGCAACTGGACTCCATGCTCACTCACTCACTCACTTCTCACCACTCTGTGCCAGGCTTGCCCTTAGCAGGTATGGGATCCGGGTCAATATCATGAGATGTCCACTGCCTGCCAGGCCGATTGGGTGGAATGAGCACAGTGGGCCTGAGCAAAACTCAGACAAAGGCACCACCAGCCACAGAGGTTTCCAGCTGGCTAAGCAACACTCTAAGGATCCTGTGACACCCACCTATGTGCAGTGAGCTAACATGCTGTGCAAGAATAACAAGCTTAGTCAGATTTCACAGAAATAGTGATATAACCTTTCTATGAAAAGTTCATTTGGTATCCTCCAAGCCTTATTAGAAAAGTTTAAAAGTAGCATTGTAAAATACCCAATGCAGGAGCATAATCATGTTTGTCTTCTGATCTACTACTTAATGTTGGTTTAATTTGCTTATAGTAAGTCCTAGTTATGACTTGAGATGTAAATTTTTATTCTGTTAATGATTTCCTCAGAATTTCAAATAAGAATTTAAGTCAACAGAAATACATCACTTTAAAAATTATCTGAACTTTTCATGGCACAATCTAGTGATCTCAAAGACATTCGATTAGTCATAGCATTTAAGAGAAAAAATATTTAGGTGTCTTTTGGTGATGACAAATTATTTAATCATAAAGTTAATTACACAAAAACATGAAAGTAGTAATAAATTCCCTAATATATTATTTATAGAACTGCAATAGCAAAAAGTTACTAATGGAATATAAACATTAAAATATTTATGAATTAGGTGATAAATTAACATAATATTATATTAAAATAAAGGTTTGATGGCTTGCTGAAACTAAATCCCCCCTGAAAACACAAAAACAGACCAGGTGTGGTGGCTCACGTCTGTAATCCCAGCACTTTGGGAGGCCAAGGTGGGTGGACTACCAGGGTCAGGAGTTCGAGATCAGCCTGGCCAACATGGTGAAACCCCATTTCTACTAAAAATATTTTTAAAAATTAGCTGGGTGTGGTGATGGCTGCCCATAATCCCAGCTACTGGAGAGGCTGAAGCAGAAGAATCACCTGAACGCAGGAGGCGGAGGTTGCAGTGAGCCGAGATCATGCCATTGCACTCCAGCCTGGGCAATAAGAGCAAAACTCCACCTCAAAGAAACCAAACCATAACAAACAGACAAAAACAATGCTGCTACATCAGCATGGGTTTTGTTGAATTCAGCATACTTCCTTTAGTGTCTGGTATGTGATGATTCCATTCTTTCATCAGCTTTAATTTTACTATTCAAACAACTGAGTTTATACAGTACGCAGTGGGGTTCCATGGTCTTGGTGCAGGAACAATACATTATTTACTTATTTGTTGGCCTCTGATTTTTCCTCATTAACCTGAAAACATAAAATAGTAAAATGATTTGTTAACTCAATGAATCATAAGCATAAAAGTAAATCCACTTACTGAACTCATACGATAATGTAGCCAGTATAGTTATAATTGACTATGCAGTCCTAAGGTAGTCATTGAAAGGGTGCAGAAAACACTAGTATTAATTGTTTAAACTTATAATTGAGGTAGATGCAAATACTTAAAATTTTTTCAGGACAATAAGTAAGAAGAAGGATAAAGAGGAAGAAGAATAGAAGGAGAGAAAAGGAAAGGAAGGTAAAAAAGAAGAAGGAAGAAGAAACTTTCAGAACCTTTAGGAATATATGGCTCCCTGAGAGACAAGGGTTTAGACATTGGGGTACCTATGTACTGTAAGTCAGTTTATAAAACAATATTTAATTTTGTATTGTGCTCTACAACCAATGTATTTCTTTTTAATTTTATGTTCTTATTTTGAGATATTTAATGTATATTATATGTATGACATGTGTATACGTTACAAAGCACTAAAGAGTGACTGAAGGGCTGGGCACAGTGGCTCATGTCTGTAATCTCAGCAACTCAGGAGGCTGAGGTGGGAGAATCATTTGAGCTTGAGAGTAAGCTTTGAAAGTATTTCATCTAGATATGTGCTAGAAGCAGTTACCATAGCTGGTCTGTTCAAATGTTCTACCTAATTATTTTTTTATTTTTATTTTTTTATTACCTTTTAGGTTTTGGGGTACATGTGAAGAACATGCAAGATTGTTGCACAGGTAAACACATGGCAGTGTGATTTGCTGCCTTCCTCCTCATCACGTATATCTGGCATTTCTCCCCATGCTATCTCTCCCCAACTCCCCATCCCCTGCTGTACCTCCCCTATTTCCCCCCGACAGACCCCAGTGTGTGATGCTCCCCTCCCTGTGTCCATGTGTTCTCACTGTTCAATACTCACCTATGAGTGAGAACATGCAGTGTTTGATTTTCTGTTCTTGCATCAGTTTGCTGAGAATTATAGTTTCCAGGTTCATCCATGTCCCTACAAAAGACACCAAATCGTCGTTTTTTATGGCTGTGTAGTATTCCATGGTGTATATGTGCCACATTTTCCCTGTCCAGTCTATCGTTGATGGGCATTTGGGTTGGTTCCGGGTCTTTGCTATTGTAAACAGTACTGCAATGAACATTCATGTGCATGTGTCCTTATAGTAGAATGATTTATAATCCTTTGGATATATACCCAGTAATGGGATTGCTGGGTCAAATTGAATTTCTATTTCTAGGTCCTTGAGGAACAGCCACACTATCTTCCACAATGGTTGAACTAATTTACACTCCCACCAACAGTGTAAAAGTGTTCCTATTTCTCCACATCCTCTCCAGCATCTGTTGTCTCCAGATTTTTTAATGATCGCCATTCTAACTGGCGTGAGATGGTATCTCAATGTGGTTTTGATTTGTATTTCTCTAATGACGAGTGATGATGAGCATTTTTTCATATGTTTGTTGGCACATAAATGTCTTCTTTTGAAAAGTGTCTGTTCATATCCTTTGCCCACTTTTTGATGGAGTTGTTTGCTTTTTTCTTTTCCACCTATTCTAATCAGGCTCACACTGCCTGCAATCCCAAATGATCATGAATTCTATGTGACTAAATCCAGTGCTCATGACTCCATTTTGGTTGGCCCT
>CAUYLG010063433.1:0-21338 GCA_963573385.1 Cacajao melanocephalus
AAGGGAGGGGAGGGGAAGGGGAAGAGGAGGGGGGAGGAGGGGGGAGGAAGGGGGAGGGGGAAGGGGAGGGGGGAGGGGGAGGGGTGGGGGAGGAGGGGGGAGGGGGTGGAGGAGCAGGGAGGGAGGGAGGCAGGCAAAGTAAGAAAAATGAAACCTGAGCTGGGCTTGGTGGCACACACTTACAGTCCCAGCTACTAGAGAGGCTGAGGCAGGAGAACTGCTTGAACCCAGGAGGTGGAGATTGCAGTGGGCTGAGATCGCGCCATTGCACTACAGCCTGGGCAACAGTGCAAGACTCCATCTCAAAAAAAAAATGGAAAGAAAATGAAACCTGTTTTCCTTGAATTTTGGAAAAAAAGAAAATCGAAAGCATTGCTTGGTCTTTTAGGCATTTTATATTAACTGAACCTTAAACTGAAATATGAAGACAAGCTTTATAAATTAGTTTATATGAAGTATACATATTACGTTTGCTTTTTGTGAAGAAGTGAATGAGTTGAATTTGTATTTCACTACTTACTAGATTATACTAATGAGCTAAAGGGATCATTGCCATCCTCCCTACTCATGAATTTTATGACTTATTGCTGTACCATCACTCCTTGATTTAATTTGATATGGAATCAGAATTGGAAGAAGGGATTTTTAAATAAACAACCTTTTAACAAGAAAAAAAAGAAAAATGAAACCAAATGCCATCATACCATCTACTATGGACTGAATGTTGGTGTCTCCTCTGAACTCATCTGTTGAAGCCCTGCTCCCCAGTGTGATGGTATGTGAGGTGGAGGCCTTTGGAGAGTAATTTGGTGAAATGAGGTCACAAGGTAGGGCCCCTCTGATGGGATGAGTGCCCTCACAACTTCAGGAAGAGACAGGAGACCTCTTTGGCCCCCATGTGAGAACGCAGTCCAGGAACAGGGCCCTGACTAAGAACCAGGCCATGCTCATACCCTTATTTATGGAGACTTTCAGCCTCTAGAATTGTGAGAAAAAAATGTTTGTTGTTTAAGACAGCCAGTCCTCTATGATAATTTGGTATAACAACTGGAAATGCCTAAGACGCCATTTGAGTAAGGGAAGAAGAATGGAAGTGAGATCTAGAAAAGCCTCACAAGGGAATAGCTGACAAATTATTAGCATACCTACCTCAGGGAATTTTACCATACGGCTAAGGGCACTTCCGACACACTCCTCCACAGTTCCTCAACAACCAAGGAAATCAGCAATCCACCTCTCTGACACTAGCTACACAAGTTCAGAAAAGGACAGGAGATTCTGGTAAGCAGGCTTTTAAAATGGTCCCCCAAAACCCCTGACTTGGGTATTTACATCTGTGCAGTCCCTTCCTCTTGAATATGTGGTGGGTCCAGTGACTTGCCTGTAATAAACAGAATATGGCAAGTGATGGGTTGTCACCTCTGTGGTGAGGCCATGAGAAATTGTCAACCATTCTGCTGGCCCTCTTTCTTGTCTTGTCTCTCTCTTGCTTTGATGAAACCACGTGACATGCTGTGAGATGCTCTAGGGAGAGGCCGTACGGCAAGCAACTGAGGAAGGCCTCTGGCCAGCAAGAAACTGAAGCCTGCAAAAAGCTGGACCCTGCCAACAGCCATGAGAGTGAGCCAGGAGGTGGGTCCTTCCTCCCCAAGCCCCGAGATGACTGCAGCCACGTGAGAGACCCAGAGCTATGCTGCGCCCAGACTCCCAACCCACAGAAACTGCGAGATAATCAATGTGTCTTGTTTTACACCACCCAAGTTTTGGGACAATTTGTTTTGCTGCAGTAGAACAATTAATACAGAGATCAAAAACCATCTGTCTTAAGTTACTACAACTGAAGTACCTCTGAAGACTTGAGACAACTTTGTTTGGAAGTACTTTTTTATTGATGTTCTTCAAGAATCTATCTGTAAACTGTTCAACTATTCCAGAGATGGCAGACCATATATAGAACTTTTTTTTCTTTTTTCATGAAGAGTTTATGAAACATACTGCAGGCATATGTACAACTTTCTGTGCCATCCCAGACAGTGAAGGAAAGCCAGGAGCAAGACATGGATTAACCTGGAAACCATTGTGTTAAGTGAAAGAAGCCAGTCACAAAAGACCACTTATCATATAAGATTCCCTTTAAATGAAATGTCCAGAACAAGCAAATCTATAGACAGAAAGTAGCTTAGTGGTGGCCTAGGGCTGGGGGTATTGGAGAGAAATGGGGAGTGACAGCTAACGGGGGATAAAACTCTAAAATTGATTCATTCAACTCTGTGAACATCCTAAAAGCCTTTGAATTGTACACATCACATGGGTAAGTTGTATGATATTTGAATTATATCTCAACAAAGCTGTTGTAAAAAAAATTTTTTAAGTAAGAGTCAAAAAAATAAGTAAAGTACAAAGGAGTTAAAATTCTCAAACAAGTATCTAACAGGCAAAATCTTTTTCCTATTTTTAATTTTTGGGGTACACAACAGGTCTATATATTTATGGGATATGTGAGTTTTGTTTTGTTTTTTTTAGTAGAGATGGGGCTTTGCCATGTTGCTTTCATTTGTGGTACAACAAAGATGTTACATGAGGCCACACTGGACAAAGGTCACTGGACAAGTGATCTGAAACCCTAAAAAGAAAATTCTGTGGCATTCTCCATTAAGAGAACACTGAAGGGATATAAGACGTGTGACCAGAAACTTGGCCCAGGCTGGTCCTGAACTCCTGTGCTCAAGCGATCCTCCCACCTTGGCCTCCCAAAGTGCTGGGATTACAGGCTTGAGGCACCAGCCGGAGATGTCTTGATACAGGCTTTCAATGTGAGATAAGTACATCATGAAGAATGGACACCTGTCCCCTAAAGCATTTATTCATTGAGTTGCAAACAATCCAATTATACACTTTAAGTTACTTTAAATGTGCAGTTATTATTGACTACAGTCATCCAGTTGTGCTATCAGATAGTAGGTCTTATTCATTCTTTCTATTTTTTTTTTTTTTTTGGACCCATTAACCATCCTCACATTCCCCTAACCCTCTACTCCCATTCTCAGCCTCTGGTAACCAACAGGCAAAATCTTAATATTGCTAAAAGCAAATTCTGATCACAGAAATAAAAATTAAATTTAAAAACAGGCTAAGTGCCGTGGCTCACGCCTGTAATCCCAGTACTTTGGGCGGCCAAGGTAGGCAGATCACAAGGTCAGGAGGTCGAGACCCTCCTGGCTAACATGATGAAACCCCGTCTCTACTAAAAATACAAAAAATTAGCCGGGCATGGCACACACCTGTAGCCCCAGCTACTCGGGATGCTGAGACAGGAGAATTGCTTGAACCGAGGAGGCGGATGTTGCAGTGAGCCAAGATCATGCCACTGCACTCCAGCCTGGGCAACAGAGCGAGACTCCACCTCAAAAACAAAAAAAAACAGAGATAAGAGAGGTCACTAATTAATGATCAGTCATTGTCATGCAATGTCATATAATCTCCTCTATTTTTGTTTTGAGACAGGGTCTCACTCTGTTGCTCAGGCTGGAGTACAGTGGTGCAATCACAGCTCACTGCAGCCTTAACTTCCCAGGCTCGCGAGATCCTTCTGCCTCAGCCTCCCAAGTAGCTGAGACTACAGGTGCACCACCATGCCCAACTAATAATCCTCGTCATTTAGTTCTGAGTCACTCACTTAATCATAAAAGGTGAGAAAGTGAATGAAACAAGAGTTCTGCCACTGTGTCTGCTTTTTTTTTTTTTTTTTTTTTTTCTTTTTTTGAGATGAAGCCTCCCAATATTGCCCACGTAGCACTCCTGGGCTCAAGCAATCCTCCTGCCTCAGCATCCTAAGAAGCTGGGAGTACAGGCATAAGCCACTGTACCCAGCTGTATCTGCTTCTTCCTCTCACAAAGCACAGGGGTCTCAGAGCCAAGCAGCATTAACAACTTGCCATGTCCCAAAGCATTCATTGGCGGTACCACAAAGACATACATGAGGCCACACTGAACAAAGCTCATTGGACAAGTGATCTAAAACCCTAGAAAGAAAATTCTGCCGCATTCACCACTAAGAGGACACTGAAAGGACATAAGATGCATGACCAGAAACTTTTCTGACCAGACTCAGAGGTAGAGATTTGGCTTGTGATGTGGCATAACACAGGAACTGTGTCAGGCAGACATCACAGGGACCTGCATCTGCATCAGGACAGAGGTGAACTCCAAAGAACTCCACCGAGAGGCTACAGTCCACCCAGTCACCAGTGAGATGGGCCTGCTCTATGACAGGAACAAAGAGATCGCTCTTGCAAGGTGTTGTGAGTCTAAGATTTGAACCTAGAGTAAGAAAGTACAAGGATGAGAATGAGACACACCTGACAGTAATAATACTTGTCATCCCCTCCACAGAAGGCACGGGCAACACTTCTAAGCAAAGGAAATGAGATACTACAAAACAGAGGTAATCATCTGGAAAAGCTTTAGACAGAATTTCATTACCCTCCAGGTCTTGCCTGAACAAATAGAGACTGCATCTCATTGCACCAAAAGCAAATTACATATTGTAGGTCAGCAGCCTGTCCCATGGAAAGGGTCTCTGACAGGGAGCTAAGAGGCTTTTTATCTAAATCTGAAAACCTAGGTGAACTCTAGACCTCTATTCCTCCCTGCAGAATTGTACAATACTATCCAATTCATAGAAAAACTGTGATAAACATAATATAACTTGGAGAAAGAAAAAAGTTCCAACTGCTTGATGGAAAGCCATTAAAAATATAATGTTTTTTTTAAATCTGTCACCTTATTTTTTTTTTCAATTCAAAGTGGAAAACAGATACTACTGCCCACATCACATTTTTCCTGCCCCTACCAGAAGAGCCACCATTAAAATATAAAAATCACAAAATATACATCTGAATTCAATAGCTGTCAAGAATTTAAGAACATTATCAACCATACTCACTGATCAATACCGCTGATTCTATAGTAGTCATGTTTATCTATGCCAACTGGATAGGCTGAAATGCACACAGAATACAAAAAGTCCATCTTACCCAGGATGTTCTGTTTCCTCCTCAATCTTTTTTTTGGGAGAGCCTCAAAGTAATCAAACAGTGATTTTGTTTCTTCTAGGCCCTATCCACCTCTATCACAGGTTGAAATGCATCTTTTTTTTTTTTTAGACAGAGTCTCTCTCTGTCATGCAGGCTGGAGTACAGTGGTGCAATCTCAGCTCACTGAGACCTCCGCTTCCCGGGTTCAAGTGATTCTCCTTCCTCAGCCTCTCAAGTAGCCGGAACTACAGGAGCATGCCACCACACCCAGCTAAGTTTTTGTATTTTTAGTAGAGATGGGGTTTCACCATGTTAGCCAGGATGGTCTCAATCTTCTGACCTCATGACTTGCCTGCCTCCGCCTCCCAAAGTGCTGGGATTCCAGGCATGAGCCACCGTGCCTCGCCTGAAATGCATTTTTAAAACAAGCCAAGTAGAGTAGCACATGCCTGTAATCCCAGCAACTAGGGAGGCCGAGGCAGGAGGATTGCTTGAACCCAGGAGTTTGAGACCAGCCTGGGCAACATAATGAGACCTGTCTCAAAATTAAATAAATAAACAAATAAAACAATGAGAGAGCACATCTGCTCATGCCTGGAATCCCAGCACTTTGGGAGGCCATGGCAGAAAGATCCCCTGAGCCCGGAAACGTGAGATCAGCCTGGGCAACATAGTGAGATTCCGTCTCTACAAAAATAAAAATAAAAATTAACCGGGCATGGTGGTGTGCACCTGAAGTCCCAACCACTTGGAAGGCTGAGGCAGGAGGATCACTTGAACCTGAGAGGTCAAGGCTGCAGTGTAGCTGTAACTGTGCCACTGCACTCAAGCCTGGGCAACAGAGTGAGACCCCGTCTCAAAAAAAAAGAAAAAGGATGTAGGGGGACTAAGCCCCTCAAAACAATTGCCAAGGTCAAACTAGTGAAAACCAACAAGATACATTTTAAAAATAATAAGATAAGTTAAACAGGGAGGAGGAGGGAAGTAAGGCAAGAGGGAGAAAGGGAAATCTGAGAATAATTTTAAATATCTCTCCAAAAAGAAGAGCAAATAGGCAGAACATACACAAAGGAAAAGAGAAAATCCTGAGGAACTGCAACTAAACATGGCTAGATGAATGATTCCTATGTCAGAAGAAATAAACTGTTCGTTCAAACAAAAACACCTTGTTGCTTATAGTAAAACAAGAAAGAGAACCAACATACCAGAGCAAAGATCAATGTACAGCAAACTAGACTATCACTAAATTATAAAAATGAAAATGTGAGACCTAAAGAAAACAAACATGAAGATTCCACTTCTGAGGAGTTTTCTAAGTCTTACACTTAAAAAGCTAGACATGACACTGGGCACAGTGGCTCACGTCTGTAATCCTAGAACTTCGGGAGGCCAAGGTGGGCGGATCACCTGAGGTTGGGAGTTCGAGACCAGCCTGACCAATGTGGAGGAAAGCCTGTCTCTACCAAAAATACAAAAGTTTGGGCATCGCTGCAGGCTCCTGTAATCCTAGCTACTCGGGAGGCAGGAGAATCACTTGAACCTGGGAGGCAGAGGTTGCGGTGAGCCAAGATCATGCCATTGCACTCCAGCCTGGGCAACAAGAGCAAGACTCCATCTCCAAAAAAAAAAAAACCCAGACACAAAAACCATAATCGCTGTCTTAGTCTGTTTGCTGCTGCTATAACAGAATACCCAAGACAGAGTAATTTATAAAGAAAAGAAACTTGGCCTAGCATACTGGCTCATGTTTACAATCCAAACGCTTTAGGAAGCTGAGGTGGGAGGATCACTTAAGCCAGGAGTTCGAGACCAGCCTGAGCAACAAGACTTTATCTGTACAAAAAAAATAAAGAAAGAAAATAAAGAAATTGACCATTCACAGTTCTAGAAGCTGGGAAATTCAAGAGCATGGCCCTGGCATCTGACAAGGGTCATCCCATGGTGGAAAAGTGGACGGTGGGAAGGCAAGAGTGAGACAGAGGAAAAGAAGGCCAAACTCCCACCATCATAGCCTTAATCCATCCATGGGGGCAGCACTCTCATGACCTCATCACCTCCCAAAGGTACCACCACTTAACACACCACAATGGCAACCATGTTTCCAATGTATGAACTTTTAGGGGACACATTTAAACCACAGCACTGGGAAAATAAAAGAAGCACATTGCAAAGATCATCATGTCATCAGGCCTCAGATATGGAGAAGGCCCAGACAAGGGATCGTCATGACATGAGACTCCAAGAAAGACCAGCAGACACCAACACACCAACTCTTTAAACTCCAGAAACACATAAGGGGTCTTAAAACCTGACATGAAGGAAACAGAAGAGAACATAAAGATATGTATCTAGTTTATCTTTTCTCCTTGTGAGCAAAAGAAAATGTTGAAACCTGAAAGGTCTATAGGAATCTGTCCACATTTTTATAGCAGCAAAGATACAGCAAACGATAGAGATGTGATTGCCAATAGACATACTCTTCGACATACGTGGGTAAATGAATTTACAAGGGGCAAGGCTAGTAACATTAAATAAAAACCAACCTTGGAGAGAAAAACAACAATTAAATTTGAGTAAGGAAGCTGGTGCTTACTATCGAAATGAATACATAATTGAAGTTAGAAGTGATTAACTTATATAATAAATATAAGGAATTGTTTCATCAGTCTGTCTAAACAAAAGTCTTAACTAAACAAAAAAACATTAAAATTAGGAAATAGAACCACTCAATCTATCATATAACTTTAATAGTTATAAGGAGATTCATCTTTTTTAATTTTTTTTTATTTGTTGAGAGAGTCCCACTCTGTCACCAGGCTGAAGTGCAGTGGCACGATCTCAGCTCATTGCAACCTGGGTTCAAGCCTCCTGGGTTCAAGCAATTCTCCTGCCTCAGCCTCCCAAGTAGCTGGGACTACAGGCTCACGCCACCACACCCAGCTAATTTTTGCATTTTTAATAGAGACGGGACTACCAGGTTGGCCAGGATGGTCTTGATCTCTTTCTTGACCTTCAGATCCGCCTGCCTCAGCCTCCCAAAGTGCTGGGATTACAGACATGAGCCACTGAGCCCCACCAGATTCATCTTTTAATAAATATTAAGTAAGTACATCTCAGGAAAATGTGTAAGGATATAAAAATTTATCTAATATTGTCTCTAATCTCAAGGAGCTAACAGACTAATCGGGGAAGTTAGTCCAGATGTATCTAGATTAAAGGAATAAATGCCATTAGTAAGGCACAGAGCAAGAATTATGGGAGCTAGGAGGAGGAAAACATTACTTCCAGTAAGGGATTCTCGGATTCCCTTAAAAGGGTGGCAAGTGAGATGTGCCTTGGAAGACGGTTTGGAGACTCAGACCCAGAAGGATGAGGTGAAAGAGGATCAGCATGGGCCTGAGCAGATGGTCAAAAAAGGCCATGGTATATATGAAGACCAGTGACTGCATCAGGTTGACTGCAGTTTAGGGTCCAGGAGCAATAAGGCTAGAAAGTGAGGTTGGAATCCCATCACACGGGGGCTTAAGTATCAGGCTAAGAAGTATGAGCTTTGTTTTGTAGCAAATAATTGGTAACAGCGGAGCCACATAAGGAACATAAGAATGACCTTGCGGCTCGTGTACACTGTATGGGAAAGGACAGCCAAGGCAGGCAGGGACGCCAAGCAGGCGAGGCTAGAGCCACAGTGTAGCGGTAACAAAGGCCTGAGCTACCTCCGGGGGTGACAGTAGGAACAGAGTGGAGAGGACCTACCCAAAGGTGAAACCGACAGGGCTCATCAGCATATTCAGCAAAGGCTTAGGATGTGTTGACTTTGTGCCCAGCATTAGTGCAACTAACAGGGATACAAAAATGACAAAGATGTATGTGTTTGACCTAAAAGGATTAAGTAAGGGAAAATGCAGAGAAAAGAGCCAAGGATGACATCAAGTCTCAGAGAAAGAGCAAGGTAGCACTAGCGGTAGATGGGAACTCAGGTGAATGAGTAGGGGAAGTGAATGACTAGGGGAAGTTAATGTGTGTTCAATGTCTAGTTTGAGCCTAAGTCTGAAAAGACAGAGGAAGAAGTGTTTTTCCTACTCTCTGACACAGTCACTCAATACCTCTGACACCAGATATGTGGGGGTATTTCTCCATTCTCCAAGCAGTTCTGCAGCAGACACCAGGTGTCCTCTAATCCATTTGAGTTCTTACACTGTCTACCTAGAGGCGCATCAGATCCCACAGACTGAGGGCTCAGTCCTACAAGATGGCCCCCACTTCAGATGCCAATCACAAGGTGCAGGTTGTCACTTACATTTCTGACTGACTGTAAACTGAGGCTGCCACTACCCCTCCTTGGGTTTGATTAATTTGCTAGAGTGGCCCATAGAACTCAGGGAAATACTTTACTTACATTTCTTGGTTAATAAGGAAATCATAAAAAATTCAGACGAACAGCCAGATAAAGAGATACATAGGGTGAGTCTAGAAAGGTCTTGGGTACTGGAGCTTCTGTCCCCACAGAGTGGGAATGCACCATCTTCCTGGCACTTGGATGAGTCTTCCAGCTCAAATGCTCTCCGAACACCATAGTTTAGGGATTTTTATGGAGGCTTCATCACAGAGGCATGGTCAGTCATTAACTCAATCCCCAGCCCCTCTCTCCCCCTGGAGGACAGGGCTGGGACTGAAAGCTCCAAGTTCACAGTCATGGCTTGGTCCTTCTGGTAACCAGCACCATCCAGGAGCCCACTAAGAGTCACCTCATTAGAACAAAAGATGTTCCTATCGCCCATGAAATTCCAAGGGATTTTGGAGCTCTGTGACAAGAACAGGTGTCAAAGACCAAATCACAGAACAAAAGATTCTGCTAGCACCCCTATGTACAATGGAATTAGGAACTCTGTCTCAGGAACTGGGGCAGACCCCAAATATTGGAACAAAAGAGTCTCCTCCTACCCCTACTGTTCAGAAACTTATGAGGGTTTTACGAGCTCTGTTCCTGGAACTGGGGGCAGAGATCAATGTGTCTATCTCTTATTATTTCATACTAAGGTACCAGCAGGAAATCGACTGAGAGAGCAGAACCCCTGAAGTTTAGAAGAGGAGATGCAGAGGGTGTCAAGACTAGAGAAAGATCAGGGAGATGACAGGTAATAACATGAGATCTGGCTAAATCGCTTAAATGAAGGGAACCCCAGTGGCATGAAGCACAAGGGGAATTTCAGGAAAAGGAACAAATGATGATACCAAGAGGCTGTGCAGAGTGAGAATCTGGTCTCTACGCTGGTGAAACTCTCATAGGGCACGGAGGTTTGAAGGAGTGAGTGAGCAGTCAGAAATGAAGACCTGTGCCAGTCCTCAAGAATGATGGCTGGGCGCAGTGGCTCAGGCTTATAATCCTGGCACTCTGGGAGGCCGAGGCATGTGGATCACCTGAGGTCAGGAGTTCAAGGCCAGCCTGGCCAACATAGTGAAACCCGTCTCTACTAAAAATACAAAAGAGTTAGTCAGGCATGGTGGTGCATGCCTGTAGTCCCAGCTACTCAAGAGGCTGAGGCAGGAGAGTTGCTCGAACCCAGGAGGTGAAGACTGCAGTGAGCCAAGATCGTGCCACTGCACTCTAACCTGGACAACAGAGCAAGACTCCATCTCAAGGGGAAAAAAAATGTAGCCACCCAGGGAGAGAGAAAAGCTACAAAAACAGCAGAAGCTAGAAAAGGTCTTTATCTTTTGGCATCATTTTGGTGCTTTTTTTTTTCCTTTAAAGAAAAGGTATCAAGATGATTTTGGTATGAGAAGATAAACAAGAAGACTAAAAATGTTATTTTTTTCATTTTTAAAAGATGGAGTCTGGGCTGGGCACAGTGGCTCATACCTGTAATCCCAGCACTTTGGGAGACCAATGCGGGCAGATCACTTGACCTCAGGAGTTCAAGACCAGGCTGGGCAACATGGTAAAACCTCGTCTCTACTGAAAATACAAAAATTAGCTGGGCCTGGTGGCATGTGCCTATAGTCCCAGCTACTTGGGAGGCTGATGCAGGAGAATCTCTTGAGCCTGGGAGGTTGCAGTGACCCAAGAGTGTGCCATTGAACTCTAGCCTGGGTGACAGGAGTGAAATCTTGTGTCAAAAAAAAAAAAAAAAGATGGCCAGGCACGCTGGCTCACGCCTGTAATCCCAGCACTTCGGGAGGCCAAGGCGGGCAGATCACCTGAAGTCAGGAGTTCAAGATGATCCTGGCCAAAATGGTAAAATCCCATCTCTACTAAAAATACAAAAATTAGCTGGGCATGGTGGCAGGCCCCTGTAATCCCAGCTACTCAGGAGGCTGAGGCAGGAGAATCGCTCGAACCCAGGAGGTGGAGGCTGCAGTGAGCCAAGATCACATGTCACTGCATTCCAGCCTGGGCAACAGAGCAAGACTTCATCTAAAAAAAAAGAGAGAGAGAGAGATGGGGTCTCACTATGCTGGCCAGTTAGGTCTTGAACTCCTGGCCTCAAGCAATCCTTCCGCCTCAGCCTCCCAAAGTGGTAGGATTAGAGGTGTGAACCACCATGCCTGGCCCAGGAAAATATTAGAGTAAGAGAAAGGGAATAAATGATGAAGCAAAAAGGAGAGGTTAGTAGTAAGATCATAAATGACAGGTTTGGATTTTGAGAAGAGGAGAAACAATTCCTTCTGGGATCAAAGAAGGAAGATGGAGTAAGTACTAGTGTTTATCAGAAGAAGAAAAGTGCTTATATCTAGAATGACACTGTCAGTGCAGAAATCAGGTTGAGGGCTCATATATTCAGGAAAGGGTCAGAAAAGATACTATGGAGACTCAATATATGATAATAGAAAATTTTTTTTTAATTCCAAGAGATTCATAAAAATTTGGGAAGGCAAACCTTAACCCTAAACCTCCTATTCCTATTTAAGGGAAATAGAAAAAAATAAAGGCTAAGAGAAGTGGCTCAAAGAAATGTGTGTGTGTGTGTGTGTGTGTGTGTGTGTGTGTGTGTGCGTACATACACACATATGTTTTTTTTTTTTCTGAGACAGTGTTGCATTCTGTCACTCAGGCTGGAGTGCAGTGGCACAATCATGGCTCACTGCAGCCTCAACCTCCTGGGCTCAAATCATCCTTTTGCTTCAGCCTCCCAAACAGCTGGGACCACAGGTGTGTGCCCAGGCTGGTCTCACCTGGGCTCAGGCAATCCTCCTGCCTTGGCTCCCCAAGCAGTGGAATTACAGGCATGAGCCACCATGCCCAGCCCTAATATTAAAAAAAAACAAAAACGAAAATAAGTAAAAGGAAAATAGATATCAGTCAAATGCCCTTCAAGCATTTTGAATTTTTTATCATAAGCAGGTATTGCTTATTCCAAGAAGTATGTACACCTTTAATTTTTAAAAGAGCTGATTTTAAAGCACTTCAGACTTTAAGTTCCACAGGAATAGAGACCCTACCTGGCAGGAGAAAGACACAGCAAAGAACATGTTAGATGACAGAGGGCTATAGTGCTTACACAGCAGCCTCCCCCACAAAAGATACAGCCATATCCTAATCCCCAGAATCTGTAAAGGTGGTCTTATTTGAAAAAGGGATCTTTGTAGATATAATTAAGAATCTTGAGAAAATAGCACCCTGGATTACCTGCGTGGTCCCTAAATTCAATGACAAGTGCTCTTATAAGACAGAGAAGGAGAAGACCCAGATACCCAGAGAAGGCCATTTGAAGATGGACGCAGACATGGGAGGGATGGAGCCATAAACAGGGGGAATACCTGAAGCCACCAGGAGCTGGAAGAGGCAAGGAAAGGAACAGAGTCTCCCCTGGAAGTGCAGCCCCGCTGCTACCTTGACTGCAGAGTTATGGCTTCCAGAACTTCAGAGTGACATTTCTGTTAGCTCGGCTAAATTTCTGTTAGCCGAGCATGGTGGTTCTCATCTATATTCCCAGCTACTTGCAAGGCTAAGGTGGGAGGATCGTCTGAGGCCAGGAGTTCAAGACCAGCCTGAGCAACATACCAAGACATTCATCTCTAAATAAATACACAAATTTCTGTTGTTTTAAGCCATGCAGTTTGTGGTCATTTGTTACAAAAGCCCTGGGAAATGAATACAAGGTAAGTTACAAAATTTACAATATCAGGCCCAGCATGCTGGCTCAGGCTTGTAATCCCAGAACATTGGGAGGCTGAGGCAGAACGATTGCTTGAGACCAGGAGTTTGAGACCAGCCTAGCCAACATAGCAAGATCCTGTTTCTCTAAAAGAAAAAAAATTATAATACCAGATTAAATGGAGACCCCAATAACAATTTCATATAGATAATTCAATGGCCATCTGTGCAAAAGTAAGCAAAGATCAAGTTTCTGTTTAGATAAGTAAAGCATATGGGTAGGCAAGGTCATTGTGTAACAGTAGAATATACAGTAAAGAATTACAACCAACAATGTTGATAGAAAAATCAAAAAGATATATAATAATTGCAAATGCAGATTCATTCGAATATTAAAAATATTACTAACTTAAGAAATCCAATAAGGAAATGAAAACACAGTAGCAACATCTGCATTATAAACTATTTCAACCATGCAAAGAAGATTACAGAGTAACAAACATCCACTCACCTAATACCTAGTCTTAATCTTGACATAAGGCAAAATTTACTTCAGATCATTTTTTAAGGAATAAAATATCTGAGATACAGTTGAAGCACCTATCTACCTCCTACCTGGTCCCTGTCTCCTCCACCTCAGAGGCAACCACTGTTCTAAAGCTGAGTTATCATTCCCACAGGCATGTTTATAGACAAATCTTACATAGTATGATTTCATGTATTTAACCTTTACATACATAGTAATTAGCTATACATTTATTCTACTATTGTTTTACTCAACCTACTTTCTGAGACTTATGTTGACAGATGCAATTTTAGTCCATTCCTTTTAACAACTAAAAACTATATTATTAATCTCCCATTAACAGACAGGTTATTATCTAACTTTTGCTCTAACAATGCTACAGTAAACTTTTCTCTTTTTTTTTTTTTTTTTTTTTTTTGAGACAGGGTCTCATTTTGTTGCCCAGGCTGGACTGCAGTTGCATAACCACAGCTCACTGCAGCCTCAAACTCCCAGGCTCAAGTGATCCTCCTACCTCAGCCTCCCGAAAGCTGGAGCCACAGGCATGTGCCACACCACACTCGGCTAATTTTTTATTTTTTTTGTAGAGACAAGGTCTCCCTATGTTGCCCAGGCTGGTCTCTCACTCCTGGGCTCTAGTGATCCTCTCACTTCAGCATCCCAAAGTGCTGGGATTGCAGGCACGAGCCACAGTGCCTGGCCATGAACTCTTCTTCTAAGTATCTGTTCATACATATATTGGAGTTTCCGCAGGGTGGAGCCCTAAGAAAGGAATTACTGGATCCCTTTCTTTTTAAACCCTGTTTTCCTTTTTGAAACCTGTTTTAATAAAAATATTACAATACAGGAGTATTCCTACAGTTAATAAAAGGTTCTAACTGGAGGCAACCTTAAGATCTTCTCTGAGGAAAAAGATTAGATTTTGTATTAAATTGTTTTACTTTCAAGCCATCCCAGGGTACCTGATTACTTAGTAAAGACATTTGGAGTAAAAAGTACCTCTGTATACTTCATTAATGAAAAATTACCTGTGCAATATTTTGAGAAGACATAATTGCCTGATTATAGAATGTACGGCCAAAGTGGTCTCGATCTGGAAACACATCTGCTTGTAGAGGTAAGTATGCCCCTCCCGAATCAACTGAGGACAAGGAAAATGAGAAAAATCAGCATCTCTATGAACAAAATGTGCTACACAGAGGAAAACTTGAATCAATGACAATATTGGTTTTTGATCACATTTAAAAAAACTTGGCCTATCTTTCTAAACTATTACAGAGCCTCGTTCTCTGAACCCCTAATGCAGCCAAAAGGATCCATTGCCCCAAACCCATTAGGCTTTCCTACCTCTGTGCAAAATTCTCCTTGAAATATTTATACCATTCTCTCCTTTGAAGGCCAGCTAAAGCCCCAGAAACATCATAAATTCTTGAACAGTGAAAGTGGAAAAGTATCTTTCTTTCTTCTAAACCAATACAAAAGCAATCTACAGAATTCATATGACAATTTATACATATTGCCTTCTGATACTGTTTTATTGCAGACTGGAGTGGTGGGTACATACGTCAGCTGAGTTCAAACGGTAGCTCATTACTTCATAGCTGTATGATTACAGGTGTGTTTCCTAGCCATCCTATGCCTCGGTTTCCTTACCCATGAAATGAAGATAACACAAGTAGCCATATCATATATTAGGATGACTTGAAAAACGTATAGAAAGCACTTAGTTCAGAATCTGCAACCGTTAAGTCTCTTGTTGGTTGCACATTATATGCTGTCTCCAGTTCATTAGGAGCTCACGGAAGACAGAGACAACAAAATCCTCCTCGCCGTGTCCCCTATGGTGACTGGCAGAGCACCTGCAAGCAGCTGTGCCTCATTTGCTATTTTCTCTATGTGCAGAGCAGTTCAAATTGTGAGGTAACGAGGTAAATCGAATTTCACAGAAAAAAAAAAAACAAAAACAAAAAATACCTCTATATCAGTACCCGTTCAAATACCTGCATAAATGAACAACATATGTTGGAAATTTCCAGACTAACCCAATATCCAGGAAAGGCCTATTTTAAACTGCTTTGCTTTCAGGTTCTTTGATTTAAATGTATTTTAATTTCAAATATAAATTTACTTTCATTGGAAATTAAATTTAAATTATATCTGCTCAAATTATAAAATACTTGCACATTTAACACAGTACCTGGCATTCAAGAGACTACAAATATTGGTAATTATTTTTCTCATAGTTTGAATCCATAATGGTTAAAAGAGAAACAGAATCTAGAGAACAAAAAAAACATACGCAATGTGTAGAGAAAAAAACTGGCAGGCATCAACATGTTTGAGTATTACGCACTACTACTACAAACAGTTCTTACTTACTTTCCCCCAGAGTTTTCAGCAAAGAATCTGTGTTTCCTTTGTAATTATGGGAGAAATTAACAGGTTTTTAAAATACCCATCCCTAATGTAATACATACAGCCTTCCAAACTGTCTTGCATTTTACCAGCTAATCATAGTTTATTTTACAACTTTTGTGACTTGCCCAAGTAGATGCAGGGGAGCCTGTTCTGCATGGCAATTTCTTGTGCCCGTAATTGTTTTTTCACAGTCACTGGGTAGTAGGTACCTCCTTTGACAGTGGCATCGTTGGCAAGAATCATGCATTCTACTCTGAAAGGCAGAAATTTCATTGGAGAGAGAATTTAAAAGATTTCTTCAAAATTAATCACACTCATTACAAGACACTCCAATACAACCTTCAATTTCTAGTACACATCACTATTCACATCCATTAGCAGACAACAATCTTAGGACACAAATGCACGCTTTAATCACAGTTCACATATTCATTTATGTAATACAAAAAGATTACTTTTAACAAGTTTACAAACTCATACTTGACTTTTAAAGAGTCATCAGTCCTAGATTAGTAATAAAAAACTAACAACCTAATCCATGTGTCATAATGGTTCTTTGAATAAAAGGGTCCTAACAAGATGATAATAATGAAAAAAAGCTTCAAGTCTCAAGGGAAAAGAATTTCCTCATAATAAACCTTCAAAATTTCCTTTTAGGAGGGTAATTTGCAAACATGGAAACTGACCTGTCAAGAGTACTAAGATTTATTTTTTGTATTTTCCAAAGTTCTTCAACGTTACAGACCCATGGTTTTCTACAAAACTAAAAGTAGTCTAAAATATAATAACATTTATCTTGCCTGAACTCACAATGAATGGAAACTCTAAAATAACATACTAAAAACACATGAAAGGTAGAATGAGTCATCAACAGTGCCCTTTCTCACCAAAACCAGTTTATTGGGTATGAGTCACGAAGACCAGGATGGCCGACAACCACGGCTGGCTGGGCAAACTTCACAGCAGTGGCAGGAAAACTTAAGGTCAGAGGTTCCCTTGAAATCTCAGATGACAACAGTGTGCTCTTTACAAAATTCAATCTTCTTTATATTTGCGATGTTTGTGTTACCTCACTTTATACTGCCTACAACTCTAAAGAGCGACTCATTAAATCCCAGCTGAAAATAAAGTAGAGAACAGCATCTGCGCACCCAGCACAGGGGAGTGTCGGGTTTCTCATATTAGGAAATGTGGCCCGCAGGGCTCACCACAAGACAAACAGAACTCTTCTTGGAGCGTCAATTTTATTCCCTAGGTCATCTGAAACCTTTTTCTGTACTTCAATGGACATTTTATAGAATAGAAGGCACACTTATAATGCTTTAACAGTAAACAAACTAGACTTCAATGGAAATGTAGGCTTATCGTAGGTTGCTGGGCTATAACCTCACCTTCCAGAGTGTGTGCTCGCACTTCCTACCACTGGGGGTGCTGTGCTAGAAAATCTAAGAAGCTCTGGGACTGGAAAGAGGTCAGGCTGTGAGCTCAAAGTTAGGCTGAAATTCTGGCTCTGCCACTTGCTGGATATGTGACTATGGACAAGAGACATAGCCATATCTGCTTGTCTATTAAAGGTTACAGACTTGTTACAGAATGAGAAATCAAATTGGCCCACAAAAAGACTACATTGCATATCTATTGGTTTTGCCTACCCAGTATCTATTATTTAGGTAACAAAACTAAAGTTTTTAATTATACTTTAAGTTCTGGGATACACATACCGAACGTGCAAGTTTGTACATAGGTATACACGTGCCATAGTGGTTTGCTGCACCCATCAACGTGTCATCTACATTAGGTATTTCTCCTAATGCTATCCTCCCCTAGGCCCCCATCCCCTGACAGGCCCCATTGCGTGTGATGTTTCCCTTCCTGTGTCCATGTGTTCTCACTGTTCAACTTCCACTTATGAGTGCGAACATACGGTGTTTGATTTTCTGTTCTTGTGTCAGTTTGCTGAAAATGATGGTTTCCAGCTTCATCCATGTCCCTGCAAAGGACATGAACTCATCCTTTGTTGTGGCTGCATAGTATTCCATGGTGTATATGTGCCACATTTTCTTTATCCAGTCAATCCTTGATGGGCATTTGGGTTGGTTCCAAGTCTTTGCTATTGTGAACAGTGCTGCAATAAACATACATGCGCATGTGTCTTTATAGTAGAATTATTTATAATCCTTTGGGTAGATATCTAGTAATGGGATTGCTGGATCAAATGGTATTTCTGGTTCTAGATCCTTGAGGAATTGCCACACTGTCTTCCACAATGGTTGAACTAATTTACACTCCCACCAACAGTGTTAAAGTGTTCCTATTTCTCTACATCCTCTCCAGCATCTGTTGTTTCCTGACTTTTTAATGATCGTCATTCTAACTGGCGTGAGATGGTATCTCAATATGGTTTTGATTTGCATTTCTCTAATGACCAGTGTTGATGAGCTGATTTTCATCTATTGCAACAAAAGTAAACTTTCTTTCAGAAACTACCTCTTATCTTTAATCCAGGTGGGTCAAGTAGGACTGACCCCAGCGCCCACTTTAAAGGGAGGCACAGGGACCAGGCCTTTCTACTCAGAGTTCCCACTGAGGCTCAGCAATGGGACAGGCTCTAAGCCTAAGCACTTAGAATCTTGCCTTCCACTGAAGCTGCTAAACTTATAGAGCATAAACCAGGAACTGCCTATGACCATCACTGCCTCTGGATTGAGAGCCTGCCTAGGAACAAAGCTGACACACAGCAAGTCAGGGCCAGGAGCAGAAAACAGCCTGGGACCTAGTAATACCTAAGATCATCTGAGCTCCCAGATCCAGCCATGCCCAGACTTACCAGATAAAAGAATCAATATATTCTCTTTTTCGCTTAATTTGAGCAAAACTCAGCTCATCTGTCATTTGTTAGAGAAAGAATGGTGATGATATAAACTGTTCAACAAGACTTTTTATGCAAAGGTCACTTTGAACTATAATGAAGGCCAGGGCAATGGCTCATGTTTATAATTCCAGCACTTTGGGAGGCCAAGGAAGAAGGATCACTTGGTGCCAGGAGTTCAAGGCTACGGTAAGCTATGATCATGTCACCGTACTTCAGCCTGGGTGACAGAGTAAGACCCCAACCCAAAAAAAAATTATAATGATGTGGTAGCCTATATTCAAGATCATTTGAGCCCAGAAGTTTGAGATTAGACTAAGCAACAGAGCAAGACACCATCTCTAAAACAACAAAAAAGGAAAAAAGAAAGAATTTATAATTAAGTGCTGCTTTATACCTATCAAATGACTGAACTTTTTTCAGCCATAATATCCAATACTAGAGCATCTCTAGTGAAAAGATAAAGACTGGTCTCCTTCCTTGCCCTTGTCTCCATGGAAAGAAATCTTTTTTTTTTTCTTTTGAAACAGAGTCTGGCTCTGTCGCCCAGACTGGAGCGCACTGGCATGATCTTGGTTCACTGCAACCTCCGCCTCCTGGGTTCAAATGATTCTCCTGCCTCAGCCTCCCCAAGTAGCTGGGATTGATTACAGGCATGTGCCACCATGCCAGCTTATTTTTGTATTTTTAGTAGACATGAGGTTTCACCATGCTGGCCAGCCTGATCTCAAACTCTTGACCTCAGGTTATCCACCTGCCTCGGCCTCTCAAAGTGCTGGGATTACAGGCATGAGCCACAGAGCCCAGCCAGTCCTACATAATATAAATAACATATAAATCGTATGCTAATATGTAAAGTGAGTGCTGGATGCCTGTGCTTCATCAAACTTTTCTTCCTAACGCATATTATGAAACACAGGTAGAATACTCACCCTGATACTCTTCCAATGCCTGTAATAATGCCACCCCCTGGCACCTCCTCATTGTCATATAACTGGTAACCTGCAAACTGGGATAATTCCAGAAATGGAGACCTGAAGGGAAGAAAGGATGTCGTTTGAATTAATGTCATTAAAAAATACACATTTAGGTCACGGCGAGGGCGCTGGTGGAGGGGCACGCAGGTCATAGCAGGTCCCACACTCCAGCCTCTAAAGGCCGGGGTGTGCTGTCTGCTTGTCCTGGACTGAAGTGCCCATAATTGAGTCATCCAAGGAGGAAAAAAACTGTTCCAAGTGAGCCCAGGCCACCCCGGATATGCAATGGCTGAGGAGCAGACACCAGGGACCACACTGAGGGTGGGTTTCAGACCAAGATACTGGATTCTCCTAGTTAAGATAAAGAGCTTTGGGTGCCTGACAGTGAAAATGGCGTAATCTGCGTTAACAGTTCACAGCTTGAAGGCATGACAGTTAAAGAACACACATGGCCTTGTGGCACATGGAAATGTGTATACAGAAAAAGGAAATCTATAATTCTTTAAAAGTAGGAAGGCATTCTTCCTGGCCAAAATGGGTACATTCTGTTCAGTCATCAAGTTTGAAAATCTCCAAGAATTAAAGAGACTGTGTCACTGGGGTCCCATCATAGCCGTTGGTGTTATAGCAATATGTTCTACAATGGCCATGACTGACTCTGTGTTGTGCTATTGGTCCTTACATACAACTAGAGGAAGTGTGAATTTCATCATGTTGATAAATTGGACTGTCATGATTCTTTATAATTACTTCAATGCCATGTTTGTCGGTCCGGGCTTTGTCCCTCTGGGTGGAAACTGGAAATGTCTCAGGATACCACGTATCTCCAGTATTGTAAAGTCTGCCAAGCATACAAGGCACCAGGTTCACATCACTGCAGAAAGTGTTAATAGATGTGTGATGAAGATGGACCATCACTGTCCTTGGATCAACAACTGTTGTGGTTACCAAAATCAGGCTTTGTTCACACTGTTTCTCCTTTTAGCACCACTGGATTGTATCCATGCTGCTTTCATTTTTGTGATGACCATGGACACACAGCTCTCCTTTGGATGGAACACAGTGAAGATTGACATGAGTATAGCTCGGAGAGATCCTCTTCCAATTGTTCCATTTGGATTAGCTGCATTTGCTGCCACCTTGTTTGCCTTGGGATTAGCTTTAGGAACAACCATAGCTGTTGGGATGTTGTTTGTTATCCAGATGAAAATAATTCTCAGAAACAAAACTTCTATTGAATCATGGATTGAGGAGAAGGCTAAAGATCGAATTCAACATTATCAACTAGATGAAGTCTTTGTTTTTCCTTATGATATGGGAAGTAGATGGAGGAACTTTAAACAGGTATTTACATGGTCAGGGGTCCCTGAAGGAGATGGACTTGAGTGGCCAGTAAGAGAAGGCTGTCACCAATACA
>CAUYLG010063434.1:0-69992 GCA_963573385.1 Cacajao melanocephalus
AGCGATTATGTGAAAAGACCTAATCTACATTTGACAGGTGTACCTGCATGTGACACACAGAATGAACCCAACCTGGAAAACATTGTTCAGGATATTATCCAGGAGAACTACCCCAACCTAGCAAGGCAGGCCAACATTCAACTCCAGGAAATACAGAGAACACCACAAAGATATTCATCAAGAAGAGTAACCCCAAGGCACATAATCCTAAGATTCACCAGGGTTGAAATGAAGAAAAAATACTAAGGACAGCCAGAGAGAAAGGTTGTATTACTCACAAAGGGAAGCCCATCAGACTCACAGCAGATCTCTTGGCAGAAACACTACAAGCCAGAAGAGAGTGGGGGCCAATATTCAACATCCTTAAAGAAAATAACTTTCAACCTAGAATTTCATATCCAGCCAAACTAAGCTTCATAAGTGAAGGAGAAAAAAAAAATACTTTATGAACACACAATTGCTTAGAAATTTCATCATCACCAGGTCTGGTTTACAAGAGCTCCTGAAAGAAGCACTAAACATAGAAAGAAACAGCCAGTACCAGCCACTGCAAAAACATACCAAATGGTAAAGAGCATTAACATAGTGAAGAAACTGCATCAAATAATAGGCAAAACAACCAGCTAGCATCAAAATGGCAGGATCAAATTCACACATAACAATATTAACCTTAAATGTAAAAGGGCTAAATTCTCCAATCAAGACACAGACTGGCAAACTGGATAGAAAGTCAAAACCCATCAGTGTGCTGTATCCAGGAAATCCATCTCACATGCCAAGATATACATAGGCTCAAAGTAAAGGGATAGAGGAAGATTTACCAAGCAAATGGAGAGGAAAAAACAGAAGGAGTTGCAATCCTAGCCTCTGATAAAACAGACTTTAAACCAACAAAGATCAAAAGAGACAAGGAAAGGCATTACATAATGATAAAAGGATCAATGCAACAGGAAGAGCTAATGATCCTAAATATATATGCACCCAATACAGGAGCATCCAGATACATAAAGCAAGTTCTTAATGACTTACAAAGAGACTTAGGCTCCCACACAATAATAGTGGGAGACTTTAACACTCCACTGTCAATATTAGACAGATCAACGAGACAGAAAATTAACAAGGATATGCAGGACTTGAAATCACACCTAGACCAAGCAAACTTAATAGTTATTTACAGAACTCTCCCCCCACCCAAATTCACAGAATATGTATTCTTCTCAGCACCACATCTCACCTACTCTAAAATTGACCACATAACTGGAAGTAAATCACTTCTCAGCAAATGCAAAAGAACAAAAATCATAACAGTCTCTCAGACCACAGGGCAATCAAATTAGAACTCTGAATTAAGAAACTAACTCAGAACCACACAACTTCATGGAAACTGAACAACTGGCTCTTGAATGTTGACTGGATAAACAATGAAATGAAGGCAGAAATAAAGGCATTCTTCAAAACCAACAAGAACAAAGACAAAACATAACAGAATCTCTGGGACACATTTAAAGCAGTGTCTAGAGGAAATTTTATAGCAATAAATGCCCACATGAGAAGCAAGTAGAGATCTAAAATTTACATTCTATCATCAAAGTTGAAAGAGCTAGAGGAGCAAAATCAAAAAAACTCAAAAGCTAGCAGAAGATAAGAAATAACTAAGATCAGAGCAGAACTGAAGAAGATAGAGACACAAAAAAACCTTCAAAAAAATCAATAAATCCAGGCACTGGTTTTTTGAAAAGACCAACAAAATAGACCACTAGCCAGATTAATAAAAAAGAAAAGAGAGAAGAATCAAATAGATGCAATAAAGAGTGACAAAGGGGATATCATCACAGATCCCACAGAAATACAAACCACCATCACAGATTACTAGAAACAACTCTATGCACATAAACCAGTAAACATGGAGGAAATGGATAAATTCCTGGACACGTGCACCCTCCCAAGCCTAAACCAGAAAGAAGCAGAAACCCTGAATAGACCAAGAGCAGGGACCAAGGTTGAGGCAGAAATTAATGGGCTACCAACCAAAAAAAGCCCAGGTCCAGATGGGTTGACAGGAGAATTCTACCAGACATACAAAGAGAAGCTGGTAGCACACCTTCTGAAACTATTCCAAACAATCTAAAAAGAGAGAATCCTTCCCAAATCATTTTATGAGACCAATATCATCCTGATACCAAAACCTGGCAGAGACTCAACAAGAAAAGAAAACTTCAGGCCAATATCCATGATGAACATAGATGCAAAAATCTTCAATAAAATACTGGCAAACCAACTGCAACAGCACATGAAAAAGCCTATCTGTCATGATCAAGTAGGCTTCATCCCGGGGATGCCAGGCTGGTTCAACATAAGCAAGTCTATAAACGTAATTTACCACATAAACAGAAACAAAGACAAAAACACATGATTATCTCAATAGATGCAGAGAAGGCCTTTGACAAAATTCAACAGCCCTTTATCCTAAAAATTCTCAATAAACTAGGTATTGATGGAACGTATCTCAAAATAATAAAAGCTATTTATGACAAACCCACTGCCAGTATCATACTAAATGGGCAAAAATTGAAAGCATTCCCTTTGAAATCTGGCACTACACAAAGATGCTCTCTCTTACCATTCCTATTCAATGTAGTATTGGAAGTTCTAGCCACAGCAATCAGGCAAGAAAAAGAAATAAAGGGTATTCGATTAGGAAAGGAGGAAGTCAAATTGTCTCTATTTGCAGATGACATCATTGTATATTTAGAAGACCCCACGGTCTCAGCCCAAAATCTCCTGAATCTGATAAGCAACTTCAGCAGAGTCTCAGGATATAAAATCAATGTGCAAAAATCACAAGCATTCCTATACACCAATAACAGACTAACCGAGAGCCAAATTGAGAATGAACTGCCATTCACAATTACTACAAAGAGAATAAAATACCTAGGAATACAACTAACAAAGAATGTAAAGGACCTCTTCAAGGAGAACTACAAACCACTGCTCAAGGAAATAAGAGAGGACACAAATAGATGGAGAAACATTCCATGCTCAAGGTTAGGAAGAATCAATGTCATGAAAATGGCCATACTGCCCAAAGTAATTTTTAGATACAATGCTATCTGCATCAAGCTACCAATGACTTTCTTCACAGAACTGGAAAAAACCACCTTAAACTTCGTATGGAACCAAAAAAGAGCCTGCATAGCCAAATGAATTCTAAGCAAAAAGAACAAAGCTAGAGGCATCACGCTACCTGACTTCAAACTATACTACAAGGCTAAAGTAATCAAAACAGCATGGTACTGGTACCAAGATAGAGATACAGACCAATGGAACAGAACAGAGGGCCTCGGAGGCAACACCACACATCTACAACCATCTGATCTTTGACAAACCTGACAAACACAAGCAATGGGGAAAGGATTCCCTGTTTAATAAATGGTGTTGGGAAAACTGGCTAGCCATGTGCAGAAAGCAGAAACTGGATCCTTTCCTGACACCCTACACTAAAATTAACTCCAAACAGATTAAAGACTTAAACATAAGACCTGACACCATAAAAACCATAGGAGAAAACCTCAGCAAAACCATTCAGGACATAGGCATAGGCAAGGACTTCATGACTAAAACACCAAAAGCATTGACAAGAAAAGCCAAAATACACGAATGGGATCTAATTAAACTCCAGAGCTTCTGCACAGAAAAAGAAACAATCATTAGAATGATCTGGCAACCAACAGAGTGGGAAAAAGTTTTTGCAACCTACCCATCTGACAAAGGGCTTATATCCATAATGTATAAAGAACTAAAACAGATTTACAAGAATAAAACAAACAAACCCATTCAAAAGTGGGTGAAGGATATGAACAGACACTTTACAAAAGAAGATATATATGAGGCCAACGAACATAAGAAAAAATGCTCATCATCCCTGGTCATTAGAGAAATGCAAATTAAAACTACATTGGGATACCATCTCATGCCAGTTAGAAAGGCAATCATTAAAAAATCTGGAGACAACAGATGCTGGAGAGGATGTGGAGAAATAGGAAGAATTTTACACTGTTGGTAGGAGTGTAAATTAGTTCCACCATTGTGGAAGACAGTGTGGGGATTCCTCAGGGACCTAGGAATAGAAATTCCATTTGACCCAACAATCCCAGGGTATATATCCAAAGGATTATAAATTGTTCTATTATAAGGACACATGCATACGAATGTTCATTGCAGCACTGTTTACAATAGCAAAAACTTGGAACAAACCCAAATGCCCAACAATGATAGATTGGACAGGGAAAACGTGGCACATATTCACCATAGAATACTATGCAGCCATAACAAAATGATGAGTTTGTGTCCTTTGTAGGGACATGGATGAATCTGGAAACCATCATTCTCAACAAACTGACACAAGAACAGAAAATCAAACACTGCATGTTCTCACTCATAGGTGGGTGTTGAACAATGAGAACGCATGGACACAGGGTGGGGAGCATCATACACTGAGGTCTGTGGAGGGTACTTGGGGAGGGACAGCAGGGCATAGGGAGTTTGGGAGGAATAACATGGGGAGAAATGCCAGATATAGGTGATGGGGATGAAGGCAGCAAACCACATTTTCACGTATGTACCTATGCAACAATCCTGCATGTTCTTCACATGTACCCCAGAACCTAAAGTGCAACTCAATATTTGAGTTGACAAATACTAAAAGACAAAAATCTCTGGGACTGTCTAAAATTAGAACTAAAAGAACACATCCCATTGATAAGATCTTGAGGTTAAATATGAGTAGACTTGGAGGAGTTCTTGAGGCAGAAGGCATTTTTGCCAGCACTCAGTAGGAGGCGGCGGCCAGGTGGATGCAGATACATACCAACTGAAGGCCATTATGGAGGGGCTGTCAATGTGACGTTATAGATGAAGAAGATGCAAATGAAGAATAACAATCAAGATTTGGTGAATGAATGGAAATGAATGGTAAAAAGCAAATGAAGAATCAAGAATAATTCTAGTGAAACTACTATGAATTTCAAGACTCGGTGAACGGGAGGAACAGCAAAAATGGGGAACGCTGGAAAAAATGCTAGTTTAAGGGAAAAAATGATAAGCATCTGTGTAATTATGTTAAGTGTGTGATGATTCATCTGAAAGCACACAGAACAGGAGTTCAAAAGGCTCAGACTTATCCATTGGAGTCAACTGGATCATAAGAGAATGAAGTATTTTAATATCATCTATGTGAAGGAAGGGGAAACTTTAAAGAATTTCTCAATTAACAGATGACTACTCTCAGGAAATACTTTTTTTACTGTTATAAAGTTGGTGTTCAATATGATATTTTGATATACATATATGCAGTGACATAATTACTACAGATAAGCGTAACATAACCATCATCTCACACCGCTTTTTTATTTTCAGTAAGAGCATCTAAAATCTTATGGAATTTCCAGAATATAGCATTATTAAAGATAGTCTTCATGCTATATATATGTACATACAACATATTTTTATCCAATTATCTATGAACAGTCAATTGGATTGCTTCCATATCTGGGCAATTGTGAATAATGCTGTAGTGAACATGGGAGTGGAAATATCTCTATGAGGTGCCAATTTCATTTTTTTAGGGGGGTGTATACCAAGAAAATTGATAGATCATAAGATCTATTTAATTTTTTTAGGAACTTCTATGCTATTTTTTATAATGGCTGCACCAATTTACATTCCCACCAACAGTGTACATGTGTTCGCTTTTCTACACACCTTTGCCAATGCTCATTTCATGTTTCTTTGATAATAGCCATTCTAACACATGTGAGGTCATATCTCACTGTGGTTTTTATTTGCATTTCCCTGATAACTGGTGATGTGCACTGTTTCATATACTTGTTGGCCATCTGTATGTCTTCTTTGGAGAAATGTCTATTCAGGTCCTTTGTCCATTTTTTAATCAGGTTATTCATTTTTTTTTTTGCTATTGAATTAATGTGAGTTCCTTATATATGTTAGATATTAACCCCTTATCAGATACATGCTTCATGAATACCTTCCCTAAATCTGTAGGCATCCTCTTCATTTTGTTCATTTTCTTTTTTTTTTTCTGTGTTTAGTTCCATTAAGTCCCATTTATTTACTTTGGCTTTTGTCCGTGTTTTTGGTGTCCTAGTCAAAAACATCATTGCCCAGACCAGTATCCAGCAGCTTTTTCACTATGTTTTCTGCTAGAAGTTTTATGGTTTCAGGTTTTATATTTAGGTCTTTACTTAAAATTATGAATTGACTTTTGTGTACAATATTGAATAAGGATACAGTTATATTCTTTTGTATGTGAACATCTCATTTTCCCGACACCATTTATGAAAGAGACTATAGTTTCCCCATTGTATTCTCCTTCTGGACTTGCAAGTTGGCTGCATATGTATAGGTTTATTTCTGGCTTCTCTATTCTGTTCCATTGCTCTATGTGTCTGCTTTTATGCAATCCTGTTTTGATTACTATTGCTCTGTGATATAATTTGAGATTAGAAAGAATACCTACAACTTTATTTATTTTAGGATTTAGTGGTTCACTATAAATTTTAATGTGTCCAGATGATAATTAGTGTTTTTGTTTTAAAGAAAACTGGCCAGTCTCTGTCAACCTTGACCACCTAAATCCTCCATCTTGCCTCTAATAAACATTGTGGAGTCAATGGTTCCCTTTACTCTCCACTATTAATACATATCTAATATAGAATATCACCTGGCAGGTAGTAGATCCTCAACAATTTGTTAAGTGAAAAAAAAATGGCAGAAGAAAGGAGGCAGGGAGAGAGAGTAGGCTGAAAAGGAAAAACATAAAATAATACTGGTTTATCACAGACCAGAAAATAGAAAACCTAAGAATTACTTCTTCAAAGTTTTGCTTTAAAGGTCTCTTTATAGGATTAAAGTATCTCAGGACACTATACAAAAGATAACACTGATTTTGATTTAGAAAGAAAAATCATTTGTTCGCTATACTTTTTCCTTAAACACACATTACACTTAAGGGCCTACTGTTGAAAGCTGATAAAATATGGGAAATAATGGTCAGGCACCTAAACCATTTAAAAGTACTTCAGTTATTTCATCTTTTCACATACAACACTTATACTCACAAATAAAGATTCCAAACACATTTTATCCTTCAGCTATTTCACCGCACAATGGGGACAACTTAAGGGAACTTAAAGGTAAAAAATGAATGTTATACTATCATAAAAAGCTAAAGTCAACCCATCCATGGCTAAGGTGATACATCTGTAGGTAGCAAATATTCTTTTATTTATCTGTTTAAATGATCTGGAGATGAAATTTTCACACAATAATCTTGCCTTTGTTTATTGGATATTATAGTTGCTTCTGTGAGTAACTAGTCATAAGTCATTACAGAATCTATCTCATTTTCAACCATGAGGAAAGTTATATAATATAAGGACAAAAGGTTATAGAAAACAAGTTTCTTTTTCATTTAAAAATTCTGAAGAATTATGAGACCCAAATTCTTTTATTTAATGAAATGTTTAAAACTCAGTTTCAACTAATGTCTTTTTTTAAAACACAGGTTTTGTTCACAATTTTTGAAAATATTAATCTTTAGTTTTAATATTTATTTCTTCCAATATATCTAAATTATCAATATATAATAAATGCATTTTTAATTGATAATGAGATATTTTACATTATTTCATTCATTTGAACTATTAGCCATTTGGTGTGTATTTTACACTTACATCATGTCTCAGTTCAGACTGGCTACATTTCAGGTGCCCACCAGCTACAGGTGACCAATGGCTATTTCACTAGATGCTATATTCTCTGCAACAGGGGGAAAGAGGACTTTGGCCCTCTTCTCTTCTCATTCCTCACGATCACACAAATATCTATTAAGCACCCACCCTTTATCTGATACTGAAGATAAACTTTAGGGGAAAAATCAAATAAGGGCCTCAAATTCTCTCATTTGAAGAATACTATATGCAGATACTGAATATACAAATAGGCAATGGCAAGACCATATATGATCATAAAACTCTCATCCACAACCTCTGGCAGCAAGCAATCAGAGAAGCCAGACCATAACTTCTGCAGCAATTGGCCTAGAGTAGTCAGGACTTTGTCAACGTCTTTCAGCTTTCTTTTTTTTTTTTTTTTTTTTTTTTGCCCCCACTACCAATTCAAGAGCAACCAGAGAAAGCCAAATATACTTCCCAAACCAGCTAGGTAAGATAACCTGCTTCTATGCAGACCCCTGCATCTTCCTCGTGTCAGCAACTCCAATCAGGGGATACCTGCAGCCTTTTCTTTTCTTTTTTTATATATTTACATATATATATTTTATTGCATTTTAGGTCTTGGGGTACATGTAAAAAACATGCAAGATTGTTGCACAGGTACATACATGGCAATGTGGTTTGCTGCCTTCCTCCCCATCACCTATATCTGACATTTCTCCCCATGTAACCCCTCCCCAACTCCCCATCCCATGCTGTCCCTCCCCTATTTCCCCCCTACAGATCCCAGTGTGTGATGCTTCCCACCCTGTGTCCACGTGTTCTCATTGTTCAACACCCACCTATGAGTGAGAACATGTGGTGTTTGATTTTCTGTTCTTGTGTCCGTTTGCTGAGAACAATGGTTTCCAGGTTCATTCATGTCCCTGCAAAGGACACAAACTTATCGTTTTTTATGGCTACATAGTATTCCATGGTGTATATGTGCCACATTTTCCCTGTCCAGTCTATCATCGACGGGCATTTGGGTTGGTTCCAGGTCTTTGCTATTGTAAACAGTGCTGCAATGAACATTCGTGTGCATGTGTCCTTATAATAGAATGACTTACAATCCTTTGGATATATACCCTGTAATGGGATTGCTGGGTCAAATGGAATTTCTATTTCTAGGTCTTTGAGGAATCACCACACTTCTCTTCCAGACTTGCAGACAGCTGCCTTCTCATGTGCCCTCATGTGATCTTTTCTCTGTGCGTGACCGTTTCTGGTGTTTTGTGTGCTCAAATTTATAAGAACACCAATGAGACTGGATTAGGGCTCACTTTAACAGGCTCATTTCAATAAATCATCTAGTTAAAGTAGATGTGTCCAATCTTTTGGCTTCCCTGGGCCACACTGGAAGAAGAATTGTCTTCTTAGTAAAATACACTAACACTAACAATAGCTGATGAGCTAAAAAAAAAATTGCAAAAAACCTCAAAATGTTTTAAGAAGTCTACACTTTTGTGTTGGGCAACATTCAAAGCCATCCTGGGCCATGCGAAGCCTGCAGGTTGTGGGTTGGACAAGCTTGCTTTAAAGGCTCAATCTCCAAATACAGTCACATTCAGAGATACTGGGGACTGGAGTTTCAACCTGTAAGTTTGGTGGGAGAACACAATTCAGTATATTATACATGTTTTATATATATAATGTCACATATATAATATCATATATAATGTCATTTATATAATGACAAAATATAATATATTTGAGACATTTTTAGTTTTATATAAGGATGGGATCATATTAGGCATTCTGTTTTATAATTTGTTTGCTAATCCATACCAATTGACTATGTACTAGGCATGAATGTAAGGTAATTTATTTACCAAACTGTTCTTATTGAAATTTTAGATTGTTTATAATTACTTAATATATGCATAAAAATTTATCTATCTATCTGAACTCTATTATAACTATCCTACTATACACACTCATACATTTGGGGTTTGGGGTTATTTTTTCCTAAAAGAAATTCTTACAAGTAGAGTTGCTGGATTAAAGGGCATGTATACAATACTATAACTTGCTCTTTAGAAAACTTGTATCAATTTAAAAAAGAAGTTTGCCTGCTTTCCAAGATCCTATTATATTATTAGTATTGATTTTAGACTTTGAAAATTTTACAGATTGGAAATACCATCTTAATTTTAAAGTTTGCATGTCTTTGCTAACTTCTGAAACTGAACACCATTTTTTTTATCAGTTTATTGTACATTTTAATGTGCTCATTTTTTCAAATTTCATGCTATAGTTTTTGCTCAATTTTCCACTAAGGTATTCCTTTTGTTACTGTTGATTTGTACATATCAGAATTAGTTGTTTGCCAATGATATTCACTAGAAGTGTTTTTTTTTTTTCAAATTTGTTGTTTTCCTTCTATTATTGTTTGTAGTAGTTTTCTGACATGCTGAATTTTTTTTAATGTTCTCCTGTTTTTTTTTTATAAGGTTTTATTGTTATGGTTGTCAGCAATCTATGAAAATTTTCCCTATAGTTTTATAGTTGGCCATGCATGGAAAGGTCTACCCCACAGGAAAGCTATTACATTTTCACCAATCTGCATCCAGTACTATGGATTATTTTGTATTTTGTTTTTAATCACAGTATTGTTATTTTAGGTATAACAATGACATAACAATCTAGTATGGTTTATCAAATCTGATTAGCTTGCTGTTCTAACAACATTAAATGAAAAGTTTGCCTTTTATTTAACGGTTTGAGGGGCCGCGATGATCATATGCTACAGTCCTCTCTATGCTCATCTTCATAGATTTTAGTCTTTTGGGCTGTTTCTTCTTTTAAGAGATCAAGCACTGAACTATGTCCATTTAATTTTCTAATTTGTCACAATGGCCATGAATTTTTCTCTTCTATCTCACTAATACAAAGAATCATGTCACTGCATTTGCCAGTGCTTAGTAAGCGTCACGTTCCTGGGCTCAGTCAACTCCCTTAGATACAGTCTTCTTTTGTTTTTTTTCTCAATTATTTGAAACATACAAGAGAACAAAAGTAATATATGTAAGTTATAAAACATAATGACAAGAGCTCTCAAGAAATCTCCATCCAGCTTGGGAATAAAAGCATTTTTGTTATCTTCCATTGACTTCCGTATACCCCTTCTGTTAGTCTGTGCCTATCCCACACAAAGTTGACTCCTATCCTGACTTTAATGATATAGTATTCCTTAAACTCGCTATGTGGTTGAGCATGCTAATATTTTCTAGAAATGTTTTTATCAATTTCATCTGTGAGAATAGTTTATAGTTTTCTGCATCATCTTAGTAATGTTTAAAGGTATCATGCCTCAGGAAATTGAAAAGCTTTCAATATGATCTTAACATCATAGTACTTATCTGTTTCTTGAAGACTTGATGGAACCCATTCTCAATGTCAAGGGGTGGCCAGGCACGGTAGCTCATGCCTGTAATGCCAGCACTTTGGGAGGCCCAGGTGGGCGGATCACCAGAGGTTAAGAGTTCAAGACAAGCCTGGCTAACATGGCGAAACCCCCATCTCTACTAAATATACAAAAATTAGCCGGGCTTTGTGGCCTGTAATCCCAGCTACACAGGAGGCTGAGGCAAGAGACTCACTTGAACCTGGGAGGCAGAGGTTGCAGTGAGCCAAGATGGCGTCACTGTGCTTCAGCCTGGGCGACAGAATGAGACTCTGTCTCAAAAAACAAACAAATAAACAAAAAACAAACAAACAAACAAAGGGCAAGGAGGATTTAGGGGAATTCTTTCACATCTTCTCCCATTCCTTATAGTTTTTAATTCTGTTTAGGAGTGGTTTATTGTGTGATGTTTTGTTTTGTTTGTGGATTTTCATTTTAACTCGATCACTTTATTTTTAATGATGTATATTTTATATACACAATACACACATGTACAAATACATCAGCCCACAATTTAAATTAACATTTGGTTTTTATTAATGATCTCTCTATAAAATAATTCCTGGTGTTAGAACATGAATTTTTATGTGTTTATCTTGCTAAGTACTGAGGTTTTTCTTGCTAGGTGCTAAGATTTTTCCAGGTACAGATTTTAGTTATCAATTTCATTATAATCTCCTTTATAATCAGTTTTTTTTCACCTATATATAACTGCTTTATTTCTTTTTTAAATCAACAAATTGTCATTTCTACATTCCGGAGTTGACTTGTAGGAGAAGCCATTTATTCAAACAAATTTATTATGAAGAATTTTCATAGAGAAAAAGAAAGGAAGAAATTTGCTGGCAAAAACAAGATGGAGTAAATCTAGAACCACGCAGAGAACACAGACTGAAAGAAAACAGAGGCCAAGTTTACACTGCACACCGTCCCATTGCTACAAATTTGCAAATGGCTTAGTCACGTTCCAAATGAAAACATTTTGGCAGTTGTGGTGTTAGAGAACGCAGTCTTCGCACTTGTGTAGGTTGTTCTGAGTGAAGTCGCCAACCTTCAGCGGCATGCGTTTTCTGAAAATAGCAGTTTTGTGTGTTTCATACTATACGTTGAAAAAAGTTTTCATGTTTTCCTTATGGGCAACTTTCGTAAATGTCTCATAAATATTTGAAAATAAAGTGTTTTTAATGAAGTAGTTTCTTTGTATATTTCTTAGTGTACTTGTCTGTATTATTTGGGTGCTACATAACAGCTATTTTTCAACTTGTGTCCACAAACCTTTTGAAGAAATTTGAATTTTCTTCAAATTATAGGCACTGTTCAATGGCATATCCCAATTGAACAGTGCCTATAATTTGAAGAAAGTCATATTTACCACCAATTTTATTTGCCTTAACAATAATTTAACTTATTTAAAAATTTTAGATAACACTTAAAAAGGTATAAAAGTTTAAATTTATCACATGTGAGCATTGATTTCGAAAATGGCAAGAATTATTATTTTATAATTATTTCTGGTTATTTGATTGGTAATATAAGTATGTTATATCTTCTTAATATGAGATCTTGTTTCTTTTAAAATATATATAAGTTACTGCTATAAACAGGGTATAGTATTTTAGGTTCATAGCAGTACCTGTGTTCTGATCTCTATTGCAATTCCTACAACTTACCTTAAGATAACGTTCTTTTACTTTGAATTCTTCTTTGAGGTTAATATTGCTTATCTGCTTTCTGTTGGTTTTCATTTGCATAGTGTAGCTTGGCCTATCCTACATTTGCAACATTACTCCTTCACTTTTGTTTGACGAGTCGTGTCTTAGAAACAGAATACATCTAAACCATTTTTTCTATCAATCTAAAAGTCCATTTATTTTAATAGAGTAATGTATTCCACTTGCATTGATTTCAATAGCTGTATGTTCCTTCATTTAACTCTTTTCATACTCTCTTTATTAAGATGTCTTGTTTACGTTTTTTTTTTGAGACACAGTCTCACTCTGTCACCCAGGCTGGAGTGCAGTGGTGAGATCTTGGCTCACTGCAGCCTCTGCCTCCCGGGTTCAAGCAATTCTCATGCCTCAGCCTCCCAAGTAGCTGCGCCTACAGGTGCATGCAACCGCACACGTCTAATTTTTGTATTTTTAGTAGAGATGAGGTTTAGCCATGTTGGCCAGGCTGGTCTTGAACCCCTGATCTCAAGTAATCTGCCTGTCTCGGCCTCCCAAACTGCTGGGAATTACAGCCATGAGCCACTGTGCCCAGTTGGGCTCTGTCGTTTCCACCACACACCAGAAACACAATAAACACTTGTGAACATTGTGTGGTTGGATACGCTTCCGATTTATCTACTTGATTTTCTGAAATGTCCAACCTGCTTTTTTTGTTGCCTCTCTGGAGTTGCTTAGTTCCTCGATTGTTCTTCATCTCTATGACTCTTTTACATTTTAAGTTGTTCCATTTGGTTTTAATTAAAGCTGTCATTTAAATCTCTATGTTTATCCCATTCCTTGCAGTGACTATAGTTCTCTTTTGCTTTGTATGGTCATCTTCCTTACAATATATACCTTATGAACTATCTGAAAACTGTGGTTGTCCAAAAGAACAGTTAGGAATAAAGATGTTCTACCTCTTTCTGACACTTATTAAATCAGGTGCTGTGGGAAGACATGAGGCATTTGTATTTTTAACAATACCACCAAGTAATGACATACACTAAAATTTTGGAATAATCACTCATATTAAATCATAAATGGAAAACATTAGAAGGAAGTAAAAATTCAAGTCATTGCTGTTTCTACTGCTTATAGAATCAGAAGTTTAGGGTGACTATAGTTTCAGTTTTTCACATACAAAAACATTTTGGGGAAAAAATAATGCAGCATCAGATCCCTGTCAAAACCCCACTATCTTCATTTCTTACAATAGCTGTAATTGTAGGAGTCTGAACCAGAGACATTTGACAAATGTGTTAAGCCACAGCAAACTGTTTACTTTTCAACAACGCTTTCAATCTGAGAGGGCATAAAAAACATGTACCATAAATTACAATGTGTAACTAAGATAAATAACATCTTTAAAATGAATCACATCCATTCTAGAGTAATTTTACGACAAGTAATACTTAGCATTTTAAGAAATTTGGTTAACCCAATTTCTTAGTTGTAACATAAAGCCATTTTATTAATCTAAAGGAATTAGTGGCCCAATAGAGCACACATCCTAGATATAGCAGGAAACTTCAGTTTTCCTAGCAACGAATGCTTACCTTAGCTAGCTTAGCCATTTCATTATATTAGCTTATTTTGTGACTGTTCCTAGACTTGAGCATAATTGATTATTTTATTTTATTTATACAAGAAATTAGTAAACTGAATGGAAGACCTACCTTCCTCCAAAACGCATATTACAGTGTTAAGAAAGACAATTGCTATGGACTAAAAGTTTGTGTTTTTCCCCAGAATTCATATGTTGAATCTCTAGTCTCAAGTGTGATGATTTTTGGAGGCAGGGCCTTTCAGAGGAAACTAGGTTTAGATGAGGTCATGATGGTGGAGCCCCCATGATAGAATCAGAGCCCTCATGAAAAGACAAAGAAACCAAAGCCCCCCCTGCTCTGCTATGTGAGGATATGGCAAGGTAAGCAACTACTAAGTAGAAAGAGAGCCCTCACCAGGAAGCAAATAGGTAGGCACCTTGATCTTGGACTTTCCAGCCTCCAGAACTGTGGAAAATAAATGTTGGTTGTTTATACCTCCTAGTCTACGATATTTCCAATATACCAAATTTCCAATATACCAATCTATCTAGCACTCAAGCAATGTGAAACTACCTAATATTCTCTGCAAAAAGCAATTCAGATTATCATGAAGGAAAAATGTGTTCTCATTTGTGGTACTTGGGAGTACTGAGGCAATTCAGGGGCCAGTAATGACATATCTTGACTAGTGAATGAGTGCCTTTATGAATATTCCCATAATAGACCACCACAACCATTTAGATGTGTGAATCAATTATTACAACAAATTAGTGTCTCTACTATTTCTTGAGATTCTGCTATGTGCCTGGCTGTATTCCAGGTGGTAGAACTTCGTGAATTCATTTCCTTTTAGAGATTAGACTATAAGGCATGAAACAAAAATGAAATAAAGAAATAAATAATAGACTGCTAAATGTATAATGAAAGGCAATAGTAAATTTTGTGAAGACAAATAGTCTAAGTATGGACACAGACATACCAGCCATGGTGGCTTGTGTCCTTCATGTGTGGGTAGTAAGTAGGGGAGAGATGCTGCAGGGCCTACAGAATGTGGCCCAGAAGAGCCTGAAGAAGTGACACTTGAGAAGAATACTTAATAATCCTGTGAAAGAAAGAATAAAAGTGCACATATGTTCCTGAGGCGGAAGTGAGCTCCATGTGTCTGAGGAACAGGAGAGGCGGCCAAAGGGACAGCTGAGGCCAAATCAAGTAGGACTTTGTAGAATGTGATTTTAACACAAACGATGTTTGAATGTAATTTTTTTTTACAGGGAAAAGGCCAAGAATGTGATTTTGGAATACGCTGGTGGGAGATGATGATGATTTGGAGTAGGTACTAGCAGAGGAGGCAATGAGAACTAGTTGAATCCAGGCTACACATTGAAAGCGGAGCCTATGTGATTTTCTAGATAAAGAATTATGTCATCTGTAAACAGGGATAGTTTGACTACCTCTCTTCATATTATGATACAATTTATATATTTCTATTGACTGATATCTCTGGCAAGAACTACCAATACTATGTTAAATTGGAGTGGTGAGAGAGGGCATTTTTATCTTGTGCTGATTTTCAAGGGGAATGCTTCCAGCTTTTACCCATTCAGTATGATGTTGGCTGTGGGTTTGTCATATATGGCTCTTATTATTTTGAAATATGTTCCTTTGATGAAGCGATGTTAAATTTTATCAAATTTTTTTTTGCATCTATTGAGATAAGTATTAGTTCTGTTTATGTGATGACTCACACCTTTTCATTTACATATGTTGAACCAATCTTGCATTTCAGAAATAAAGCTTGGTCTATGTTCATCAAAGATAATTGGCCTGAAGTTTTTTTTTTTTTTTGAGTGACTGTATAATTTTGAGTGATTTTCTTAGTATTGATTTCTATTTTTACCGCACTGTGATTAAGTGGAGTGGTTAGTATAATTTTTTGTTGTTGTTGAACTTGCTGATCATGTGGTCAGTTTTGGAGTGTGTGTGCCATGTGGCAATGAGAAGAATGTACATGTTATTGTTTTGAGGTAGAGAATTCTGTAGATGCCTATTAGGTCTATTTGGTCTAGTGTTGAATTCAGGTCCTGTATATCTTCATTAATTTTCTGCCTCAATGATCTGTCTCATACCGCCAGTGGGGTATTAAAGTCTCTAAGAACTTGCTTTGTGAGAATCTGGGTGCTCCTTTGTTGGGTACATATATATTTAGAATAGTTAGGTCTTCTTGTTGAATTGAAACTGTTAACATTATATAATGCCCTTCTTTATCTTTTTGTATCTTTGTTTGTTTAAAGTCCATTTTGTCTGAAATTAAAATTGCAAATCCTGTTTTTTGTTTGTTTGTTTGCTGTTTGCTTAGCAGATTTTTCTCCATCCCTTTATTTTGAGTCTATGGAGGTCACTGCATGTGAGATGGGTCTCTTGAAGACAGCATACAATTGAGCCTTGCTTCTTTATTTAGCTTACCACTCTGGGTCTTTTATTTAGAGCATCTAGCACATTTATATTCAAGGGTAATTTTGATATGTGCAGATATGATCTGTCATCACGTTGTTAGCTGGTTATTATGCAGACTTGTTTTTGTGATTGCTTTATAGTGCCACTGGCCTGTGTGTACTTAAGTGTATTTTTGTAGTGGTAACAGATTTTCCTTTCCATATTTAGTGCTCCTTTCAGAACCTTTTCTAATTCAGGACTGGTGGTAACAAATTTCAAATCATAAGATTTGGGTAAACATTTGAAAGTATTTTTTTTCTATATAAAGACAAATAATACTACATGATGGAGTGTAAGAACCTGGACAAATTATTATTTCACCACTTGCTCTCACTAACATACATACAATCTCTTTAAGAGAATGTGACAGTTTTGTTTAATGAAACCACAATAAATGTGTTGATGATGCTAAAAAAATTTATTACTTAAATATTAACTATATGATAGCTTTAGGTAATATCATTATGCATAGAAGAAAACACAGAATAAGGCACTAAATAATCAATTACTTGAGCTGCAGGCTTTGTCTTCTGCCGTTAGCAGCCACACATCATTGCAATCCGTCTCAGCACACATATCCCTTTACATCATCAATTCACTCACTGTGACCATTGTATACACCAAGACAATACTCTGTTCTGTTCTGATTTCTTCCAACTCATAAAAAGCAATTTACTGGTTCTTTTTCTTCTCCAGCTCAATCACATGTCATTTATATCATTTTCTAATTGTTTCATGTGGGTCTTAGGAGCTCCATATTAGCCAAAATATTTTTGTTAACTAGCCAAAAAATGTGGCCTTTTTAATATTTCAGGTTAAGTACCCTGTTTGGGGTTGGTACAGAGAGAACCGGCAGGGAAATGCCCCCTTGGCTGGAAGAAGGGGAAAGAATTGAGTACACGATGTAAAAGTAATTATTCCCTTGCTGCAGAGTATACAGAAAGAAAGTAAGGCCAAAGAATTACTAAAAAGAAATTTCCTGCTTCAGTGACCCTGTTAGATACCTGTTAAGACCTTTAGCTTCCTCTAACATTTCCAACTGAATCTCAACAACAAAAAAGAGAAATCTAAGAAATGGTGGGAATTACGTTAGAACTGGGCATTTTTGTCTTCAATGTCACTGTAGCTGTTATTCCCTGGCAGCTTAATTGTAACTAATTAGAATCTAGTTAAATAGAGAGACAGCATTAAACCCTTCTGCCTTTTTTTCCACCCTTGATGGTCACAGTTGGTGTTTATATCTTCTCAGAGAAAAGGAAGTTTGAATTCCACAATCACTTGGAATTTTACTTCGATTTGTTTATTTTCACTTCCAAATAATTTACACAGATTTTGACATTATGCTGTGGACTCTGCAAACCACTGTCAGTGCTCACTGCCAGGTCCGTCACTGAATCCACTCCAGGCAGGATAAAACCCATCCATTACCCTGGTAGCTCTAATTGCAGGATAGCCAGAGGGTATCCATTTGGTCTATAATTAGGTCATTTCTCTCTCATCCCCTGCAAGTGTATATAATTATAAATTAATTTAAAATCCCACTGTGAGAAAAGAAATTTGCTATAATATAAAAGGAAAGACAAAAGCTGCAGGAAGTATGTCTTTAAAAGCATTTTTTGGTGTTTCCTTCAAAATTGATCCTTGAAATTAGTTTTTCATTCTACTCTTCATTTTCCTAGCTAGGAGCTTTATCATTGTACATTTAAATTTTGGTTTGTTTTAAAGTGACACCACGATCTTAAGGTTTTCATGTTTCCTGCAGAATTTATAGTAGAAGATCAAAACTATTCTTTGGGGAAGTAAAACCCATTGAGAAGCTGGCCTTTGAATGATGCTTAAAGGTGTAGTACTGTGCAGGTACTGACAGGATGACTTGTTATGTTCCACATTTTTCATTCTCTAAAGGTGCCACACTTGGGCTCTTTTAACACTTGCCTTTCTGTTTTCACAATAAAAAATATTATGTGTTATACCAGGTGAGTAAAACATTAAAAAGAAAACAAAACAAACCCTGGCTCACTGTAGATCCTGCAGGAGTTGTTCTTTTCATCTGTTTGGCTGAGCTGCTATCCCATTTTACTTCCATTATTCCAAACTCGAGTTAAATGCATTGCCCTGTGCATTTTTGGAGAGATGCTGCAGGTGAAAACATGCATGTCTGACAACAGATTAATCTCGATCAAGCTTTTGAGGCAATGTTTTGACTTGCTAGACTTCCCATTTCTGTCGGAGAATCAACCTCTTTTGTGAACTCGGGCAAAACATGCCAGGTGTTGCCTGAGTAAAAGCACATAAAACTTAAACTCCATATGTGAGCTTCTTAGTTCCTCAAATCGGAAGAAATGAGAGAGACATACACAGATGAAGAAAGATATTTTGCCATCAGATAAAGAGGAGGTGCTGTATTTGAGTCATTTCTCTAAGAGTATTTTGAGGCATTCATTATGGTTCCTACAGAAATGTGAAAAAAAATTTTTTTTCAAAAAGTTAGATTATTTTGTTATTTCACAAAGACCCTTCCTAGCTAATGACATTCCACTTGGAGGATAACACGAAGAACATGTCACGCTTCTAAATTCTTTGTGTTTATACTCTCAGGTGGTGCTGTTATGATTCCTTTTGACAGATGAGAAAAGCGAGACTTGAGAGATTAAGCAATATGTGTGAGGCCTGCCCAAGAGGTAATTGGAGCTCAGTACTTCTGATGTGGGAGTGCTGCTTTCAAGGCACAGTGTTATACTGGGGAAAGAGGAGTAATGGAAGGCCAGGTGGGTGCCACACTTTGTCAGCCTGGGAACTGACAGGGCAGGAAAGGCCTTGACTAATATTCTGTATGAGCTCACCAACTACTTTCTAGACTGGGTTTAGCGGTATGTTCTTAGAGCTGGTGGTGAATGTGCTTTAGTTTTCCATTCAAAAGGATATCTGTAGCTACAGAATCTTTAAAGATATTTTACACCAGCAGGAAATGTCATGGCTAAAAGCTGCAGAATCAACTTCTGATCAAAGTCTAGTCTTTAATTTGTGTTTATTTGGCAACCAAATGAAAGTGAAAAAGGGAATGCTATTGAAATCACTCCCATCATTAAAGGCTTTAAATTATTAGCAAGATAGCCTGTCATGAAAATAAGTGATAAAGAGAATTTTAACAAACTCAGAGAGGAAAAAATCCATACAACACCAAATTTTGAAAAAAAATACATAGCCTTCAATTTTCCACTTTCAAAAAACCATAATTCCCACTTGTATTGTTTAAACCTTTAAAGACGTTTAGATTTCATTCATAAGTAACACTGAACCTCATATTTTATGAGAAACAAACCTAATGTAGTTTCTTCAAATCACTAACAATCGGGGTTGGCAAATTTCTTACGTATAGGACCAGATGGCAAATATTTTAGGCTTTGTGGGACACACAGTCTCTGCCAAACCTTCCCTATCATTGCAGCTCAAAAGCTGTCACTGGCTATATGTTAATAAATGAATGTAGTTGTGTTCCAGTAAAACTTGATTTATAAAAACAACTGGCAGGCAAGATCAGGCAGCCAGAATACAGATTGCCAGCCTTGGCTTTACACCACAGAAACATCAGATGCATTTTTTACCTCCTTCTAGAAAATAAGAATATATTTATAAGTCAAATTATTTCTTCAATATAATAATAACCAGTAAGACCATTTCTAATAATAACATCAAGATTTTATCCAGTGGCATATCAACAGTTCTACAAATTCCCTCTAATGCCAACGTAATTAACAAGAATTGTATTTCTGTTTTGAATATATGTATATACACTCAGATACAACCAAAGTTTCAGAAAACTAAGGGATACTTTCTAGTCTTCTACACAACTGTGAGATCTGAATAATTCCAGATGCTGCATTTGACTTCTTAAATGCTTTTATCACTGTAGCCCGTGAACACACGGACCACCACAGGGCGAGACAAAAATCACACCCATCTTACAATAAAGTAAGCTATTAAGAAAATCATAAGAAAGAGAAAACGTAGTTACTATTAACGAAGTGGAAGTGGATCATCAAAAAGGTCTTCATCCTCATCGTCTTCACCTTGAGCAGGCTGAGGAGGAGAAAGAAGAGGAAGGGTTGGTCTTGCTGTCTCCTGGTGGCAGAAGTGGAAGAGAGTCTGCATATGTGAACCTGTGTAGTCCAAAGTTGTGTTGTTCAAGGGGCAGCTGTAATTTTAGGTGACTTTAACTTTGGTTATTCTGTATTTATTCAAAATAAATTACTTAACCACATAAATAAATGAACTGGTCAAGTCTCTCATTTAAAAATAAAATCACAGACAGCTGCATGCATGGCATCCAGCACTTCCTTTTCATCTTCCTGCTCCCTCCCTCGTGAAAATAGACTCACAGTATCCAAGCCAAGTTCAAGGACACACCAAACTAAACAGGCTAAAACGCATCTCATTAAATTATGTCCAGGGAAAGAATGGAGAGGAATGAGGTGGTGAACGTGTCTGGCTCGAGTGCGCATGCTCGTTTGTCTGTAGTCAGCTTCAGGTTTGGGACACCCGGGTTTCTTGTCCGCCAAGAGTAATTAAGAATGTAATGACTTCTTAATGAATGAATAGTTTGGAGAGTCCTGAACAAATTTATGAGACATGTCACTGCTTTATGTCTAAGATAAATCTTACGAGTAAGTAAAATTCTCCCAGACAACTGGAAAAATCCACTAACGCCTATCAAAAAAAAATAAACAGTCACAATGAAATATCCTGTTTAGAATCACTGACTGAAGTGCTTCAGTTCTCTTTTAACTAAATGGATTACTAAAATAGGTATTTCCGAGCGTGAACTATTCCAAGTATATAAACGTACCCAATGACTATGAACAAATTAGTTCTAAAAATGGTTAATTGACCTTAGAATCATGATTTTTTTCCCCCTCTTTTCTACCAAGTACATAGAATACCATTTTTCTATTGCCACCCCAGAAAGTGTCTATTCATCTCAAATCATATCACAGGATTCTGGAAAAAAAAGAAAACACTAGATTTTAACTTACATAACCAGTAAAGGCACTGAAAATAATGTAAAAGCAAGCATACATCTATGACAGCTCCAAAGTAGGTAGGACTTATGCCCTCATATCATTTGCGATGGTCAACAATGCATGTGCGCTCAGATGTAGGGCAGTTGTCTCTGGAGGATGATGACAAAAGCTTTACTGCTAACACTAAAGTCTGCTCTTCCCTTCTTTTCTCTCTGCCCAGCTAGATCCAAGCCACAGCAGCTCAAGAGAGCCCAATAGGCTTGGGAACTCTGTAAATGTAGCAGGACACTCCTCATTCTATTGTGAGTAAAAACGATGTCTGGTGCAGGTCAGAATTCTTAGCTGGGCAGCTCAGCAGAGCCAACATGAAGCAGGGAGAGAGGATTTTAGAGGAAATGGCTAATTACTTAGGGTACTGGCTCAATTTCCTACTAGATTTACTGCTAATTAATGTTCTCTTCTTCATTTTTACAGATCTAGTTGGTGAATTGGGGACTGTGAGTCACTTTCTGCTTTTCCTTCTGTAACTATCACCAACTTTTGCTGCTCCATTAACAAATTGCCCTCCTGAGAATCCCTTTTCTGAAGATTGGCTGCCTGGGCCATCTCGGTAGTCTTGACCTCGGGGATGACCTTTTGCAAAAGGACTCAGGGCAATAAGCTCTGATCAGCTAAAAACAACAAAATGGGGCTGTAGTGATGGATAAGGTTTCTTTTCTGCTTCTTCCCTTTGTCTCTCTTATAAGGAAAGAATATTATTTTTCATGACTCTGTTATTTTTTGTGTGTTTCCTGAGCAGTTCATGTCAACAAGGCATATTTCTAGGAAAGTGCTCATCAGGGAAGTAAATGCTTGTGAATTTGAAAATAATAACAGCACAGAGGGCTCATAGACAGCACTGAATGATGAGAGGGAGAGAGAAGAAAATTTTAAATACAATTATTTAAATACAATTATTTAGATTTATAAAGATTTCTTAAGCAAATATTAACTCCCTTGAATAGGTAAGAAAATGATGGAGCCTTATTTCCAGGCATTATTTAATACTTCTAGAGAATTGTTCTTTATGAAAATAACAACTGTGATACATTTATCAAGCTAGAATTACAGCAAAGTAAACTTGTATCACAGTAGCATCCCTGAGCAGTTTGTTTTAATAAACTAAAGGAAGGCTTATTGACTGGTTTGTTTCAAAAATGCATTTCTATGGTGTGTGCGATGTGTTTCCTCTGAGTCCCTGCACAACATAAAATTCTGCTCTTAGCCTTGTTGTGAACTGAATGTAATCAGTGCTCAGACATATGAGCTTTTCAACTGAAATAACATGGTTTTGAATCCAAGCTGTATTAAATTTACTTTCTAGAGCCAAGTCTATGAGCCAATGCTATCAGTTATGAATCCTGGATTAGAAGAAGTTGGAAAGTGGAGCAAGAAGTTAATTAAAATAAGTCTGCAAAAATACAGAGGGGAAAACAAAAAGATGTTCTTAAAATACTGTCTTAAATACTGCCTATGGAAACATAAGCCCCTCCCCTCCCCTCTCCTCTCCTCCCTTCCCCTCCCTTCCCCTCTTCTCCTCTCCTCTCCTCTCCTCCCTTCCCCTCCCTTCCCCTCTTCTCCTCTCCTCTCCTCTCCTCCTTTCTGTCTGGTTTCACTCACATTATAGAGGGCTCACCCTGGGCTCTGGACTGCCAGACAGGATGGCACCATGCAGATCATGGATTTTCTCATCCAGCTCATGGGACCAGGTGAGTGACTGAAAACCTGCTACTCTGCCTAAAACTCAAAGCCCAGTGGTTGTAGGGTACATTATCATGAGTTTGCCACAAGTCACTTAGTTGGATTGGTTTAAATAAATAAACCAAACTTCAGCTAACTTAAATAAATAAACCCAACTTCTTGGATTAAATATTTTTGTTTTTGTTTTGTTTTGTTTTGTTTTACCATGAATGTCTTGCTCAGCACCTCTTACTCCTGGGATCCTTAATACAGACTTCAGAAGGACATATTTGGAGAAAAAAATGTATGAAATTTGCAGGTTTAGGGGGCATTAATACATAAATATTAATGACACAGCTACAATAAAGACAACAGTGGAAGGTGGCTCAGAAAACAGAATGAGACTCTGTTTAGGAGAAAGAAAGAAAAGAGAACACAAGTCTCTTCCTGGTAATCTAGAGAATTCTCCTGGATCTTGTCCAAGACCATCAAAGTGGTCCTTCTATGAGTCTGCAAGAACCACAGCATTACTAGGCTTGGATACCTCCTAAAGTAGACACAGCTTAGATCACAACACCCAAGTTCTTTCAAATATCTGGAAAGCCTTCTAAAGAGGGACATACAAATAAGCCCAGACAGTGAAGACTACAATAAACACCTAATTCTTCAATGCCCACACACCAAAGAACATAAATTAGGATCAACACCATCCAGGAAAACATGACCTCACCAAATGAATTAAATAAGGCACCGGGGACCAATCCTGGAGAAGCAGAGATATATGACCTTTCAGACAGAGAATTCAAAATAGGTGAGTTGAGGAAACTCAAATCAATTCAAGATAACACAGAGAAGGAATTCAGAATTCCATCAGACACATTTAACAAAGAGAGTAAAATAATTTTAAAAGAACCAATCAGAAATTCTGGAGCTGAAGAATTTAATTGGCTTATTGAAGAATGCATCAGAGCCCTTTAATAGCAGAATTGATTAAGCAGAAGAAAAAATGAGTGAGCTTGAAAACAGTCTATTTGAAGATACACAGTCAGAGTAAATAAAAGGAAAAAAATGAAGCATGCTTACAGGATCTAGAAATTAGCTTCAAAAGGGCAAATTTAAGAGTTACTGGCCTTACAGAAGAGGTAGATAAAAAGATATGAGTAGAAAGTTTATTCAAAAAATAATGAGAACTTCCCAAGCCTAGAGAAAAAATATCAATATCCAAGTGCAGGAAGGTTATAGAACGTCAAACAGATTTAATCCAAAGAAGGCTACTTCAAAGAATTTAATACTCAAACTCCCAGAGGTCAAGGATAAAGAAAGGATCCTAAAAGGAGCAAGAGAAAATAAACGAATAATGAAGCTCCAATATGTCTGGCAGCAGACTTTTCAATGGAAACCTTAGGGACCAGGAGAGAGTGGCATGACCTGTTTAAAGTGTGAAGGAAAAGAAAAAGAAAGAAAACACATTTACCCTAGAATAGAACATCCAGTCATAATATCCTTCAAACACGAAGGGGAAATAAGGACTTTCCCAGACAAACAAAAGCTGAGGGATTTCATCAACATCAGACCTGTCCTACAAGAAATGCTAAAGGGAGTACTTCAATAATAAAGAAAAGAACATTAATGAGCAATAAATAATCACCTGAAGGTACAAAACATGCTGGTAATAGTAAGTACACAGACAATCACAGAATGTTATAGCATTGTAACTGTAGTATGCAAACTACTCTTATCCTAAGTAGAAAGATGAAAAAGAATAAACGATGAAGCAATAAAAAATAACAACTTCAAACCTTTTCAAGACATAGTCAGTACAATAAGATATAACAACAAAAGTTAAAATAAAAAGTTGAAAAGCCAGGGGATGAAGACAAAGCATAGAATTTTTATTAGTTTTCCTTTGGCTTGTTTGTATGTGTATATGAACAGTGTTAAGTTGTTATCAGCTTAAAATAATTGGTTATAAGATAGTATTTGCAAGCTTCATGGTACCCTCAAACCAAAAAACATACACTAGAGACATAAAAAATAAAAAGGAAGAAACTAAATCACACTACCAGAGAAATCATCTTTACTTCAGGAAAACAGGAAGGAAAAAAGGAGAAAGACAAGACCAAAAAACAATCAGAAAACAAATAACAAAATGGCAGAAGCAAGTCTTTACTCATCAATAAGAACATTGATGATATAATTAGACAAAACTGTAGACATAGAGTGGCTGAATGGATGAAAAAACAAGCCCCATTGATCTGTTGCCTACAGGAAGCACTCTTCACCTATAAAGATACACATAGACTAAAAATAATGGATGGAAAAAGATATTCCATGTCAATGGAGACCAAAAAAGAGCACAAGTCTCTATTCTCATATCAGACAAAATAGATTTCAAGACCAAAACTATAAGTAGAGACACATAAGGTCACTGTATAATGATAAAGAAGACAATTCACCAAGAGGATATAACAATTGTAAATATATGTGCACCCAACACTGACACACCCAGATATATGAAGCAAATATGGCTGGAGATAAAGAGAGAAGTAAGCCCCATTACAATGATAGCTGGAGACTTCAGTATCCCATGTTCAGTGTTGGACAGATCTTTCAGACAGAAAAATCCACAAATAAACATTAGACTTAATCTGCACTATAAACCAAATGAACCTAATAGATATTTACAGAACATTTCATCCAACAGCTGCAGAATACATCCTTTTCCTCGGCACAGGTATCATTCTCAAGGATAGACTGTATCTTAGGTCACAAAACAAGTCTTAAAACACTCAGGAAACTTGAAATAATATCAAGCATCTTCTCTGACCACAATGGAATAAAACTAGGAATCAATAACATGAGAAATTTTGGAAGTTATATAAAAACATGGAAATTAAACAATATGCTCCTGAATAAACAGTGTGTCAATGAAGAAATGAAGAAGAAAATTGAAAATTTCATGAAACAAACACAATACACAAAATCCTATGGGATATAGCAAAAGCAGTACTAAGAGAGAATTTTATAGCTATCAGTGCCTACATCAAGAAAAGAAAATAAATTTCAAATAAACAACATAATGATGGATCTTAAAGAACTACAAGAGAAAGAGTAAACCAAACTCAAAATTAGTAGAAAAACAAAAAATGAAAAAGATCAGAGAAGAAATGAAATTGAAATAAAAAATACAAAAGATCAATGAAACAAAAAGTTCATTTTTTTGAAAAGTTAAACAAAATTGACAATATTTTAGCCAGAGTAACTAAGAAAAAAAGAGAGAAGCTACAAATAAAATCAGAAATGAAAAAAGATTGATACTGCAGAAATTCAAACTGATACTGCAGAAATTCAAAATATTATTAATGGCTACTATGAGCAACTATATGCCAATAAATTGGAAAATCTAGAAGAAATCGATGAATTCCTGGACAGATACAACGTACCAAAATTGAACCAGAAGGAAATCCAAAACCTAAACTGACCAATAACAAGTAATGAGATTGAAGCTGTAATAAAAAGTCTCCCCGTAAATAAAAGCCCAGGACATAATGGCTTTACTGCTGAATTCTACCAAACATTCACAGAATGAATACCAGCCCTATTCTGAAAAATAGAGAAGGAGGGAATACTTCCAAACATGTTCTGTTCTATGAGGCCGGTATTATGCTGATACCAAAACCAGATGAAGACACATCAAAAAAAGAGACAACTACAGGCCAATATCTCTGATGGATATTGATGCAGAAATTCTCAAAAAAATACTAGCAAACTGAATTCAACAATATATTAAAAAGATCATTCATCATGACCAAATGGGATTTATCCCTGGGATGCAAATTTGGTTCAACATACACAAATCAATGTGATACATCATGTTAATATAATGAAGGCCAAAAATGATATGATCATTTTTGTTGATGCTGAAAAATGATTTGATAAAATCCAACATCTCTTCATGATACAAATTATACTGAATGGAGAAAAACTGAGAAGAAAGCCTTTCTCTAAAACCTGGAACATGACAAGGATGCCCACTGCTGCCACTGTTGTTCAACATAGTACTGGAAATCCTAGACAGAGCAAGCAGATGAGAGAAAGATAGAGACACTATCCAAGCTAAAAAGGAAGAACTCAAATTATCCTTGTCTGTAGATGATATGATGATATATTTGGAAAAACCTGAAGACTCCACCAAAAAAAAAAGAAAAAACTGTTAATACCGATAAATCAGTAAAGTTGCAGGATACAAAATCAATCTACAAAAATCAGTAGCATTTCCACATGCTAACAGTGAATTATGTGAAAAAATTTAAAAAGTGATCTCATTTACAATAGCTGCAAACAAATTAAATGCTTAAGAATTAACCAAAAAGAAAAAGATCTCCATAATGAAAACTATAAAACAATGATGAAAGAAAATGAAGAGGATACACAAACAAAGAAATTCCATGTTCATGGATTTGAAGAATAAATATATCCAAAATGTCCATTCTACCCAAAGCAATCTACAGATTCAATGCAATCCCTATCAAAATACCAATGACATTTTTCACAGAAATAGAAAAAATAATTATAGCCAAAGCTATCCTAAGCAAAAAGAATAAAAATGGAAGAATCACATTAACTCACTTCAAATTATACTACAGAGCTTTACTAACCTAAACAGCATGATGCTGGCATAAAAACAGATACATAGACCAATGGAAGAATAGAGAACCCAGAAACAAATCCACACACCTACACTGAACTCACTTTTCACAAAAGTGTCAAGAACATATACTGAGGAAAAGACAGTCTCTTCAATAAATGGGGCTGGAAAACTGGGTATTCATATATAGAAAAATGAAATAGATTTATTTCTTGTTACATAAAAAATAAAATTAAAATGGATTAAAGACTCAAATCTAAGACCTCAAACTATTAAACTACTACAAGAAAACATTGGGAAAATCTTCAGGACATTTGTTAGGGCAAAAATTTCTTGAGCAATACCCCATAAGCAAAGGCAACGAAAGCAAAAATGGATAAATGGGACAACATCAAGTTCAAAAGTTTCTGCACAGCAAGGAAACAACAGCAAAGTGAAGAGACAACCCACAAAACAGGAGAAAATATTTGCAAACTACCTATCTGATAAGGGATTAATAATCAGAATATGTAAGGAGCTCAAACAACTCTCTAGGAAAAAATATAGTAATCTAATAAAAAAAATCGGCAAAAGATTTGAACAGAACATTTCCCAGAAGAAGACACATAAATGGTAAACAAGCATGTGAAAAGATGCACAACATCACAGATCATCAGAAAAATGTAAATCAAAACTACAGTGAGATACCATCTCACACAAGTGAAAATGGCTCACATCCAAAACACAGGCAATAATAAATGCTGATGAGGATGTGGAGAAAAGGAAACCCCTTTATGCTGTTGGTGGGAATGTAAACTAGAACAGCCACTAGTGAGAACAGCTTGGAGTTTCCTCAAAAAAAAAAAAAAAAACTAAAAATTGAGCTACCATAAGATCCAGCAATCCCACTGCTGGGTATATTCCCAAAAGAAAGGAAATCAGTATATTGAAGAGATATCTGCACTTTCATGTTTGTTACAACACTATTTAGAATAGCTAAGATTTGGAAGCAACCTAAATGTCCAACAACAGATAAATGGATAGAGAAAATGTGGTACATATACGAAATGGAGTACGACTCAACCATAAAAAAGAATGAGATCCAGTCATCTGCAACAATGTGGATGGAACTGGAGATCATTATGTTAAGTGAAATAAGTCAGGAACAGAAAGACAAATATTGCATGTTCTCACTTGTTTGTGGGATCTAAAAATCAAAATAATGGAACTCATTGACATATGAAGTAGAAAGATGGCTGTCAGAGGCTGGGAAGGGTGGGGAGGCTTGGAGGAGAGGTGGGGATGATTCATAGGTACAAAAAGTTATTAGAAAGAATGAATAAAACCTACTGTTTGAAAGCACAAGAGTGTGACTATAGTCAATAACTTAAATGTATATTTTTAAATAAAAAGAGTAGAACCCACAAAACTTGAAAATAACAAAACAATTTTTTAAAATAAAAAGATGTTTTAAAAAGACAACAGAAACTGTTCGGTTCCATTATCCATTCTTAAAACAACCAAAATGAGCCATTCTGGAAACAGTAAGTAAGCCAGAATATTATGACTTAAAGGAAATAATCATAAATAAATATGGTATCATCAAAATGACTGCATACAATGCCATAAAACCTGCAGATTTGTATAATTATGTTTATTTGACCTTTTAGAACAGGATACTTTCAGATGCTATACAGATTACCCAGATTTGTCAATTCAGCATAACCTAATAAGATTTGTAATAGGTATTGATGGTGTTTTGGAGGCTTATAAACAAAGACACAAATAAGTGTAATGCAATTTTCATCAAAACATATTTAGAAATACAAATAGTCAATCAAACTATGTTTTAATATTCAGAAACCACTCAGTTCTGGCTCAGCTTATGGGAGACAAGTTGGTATTTGGGGATGGGAGTTAGAGGTGTGTGGGGAAGGGGAACTACTGCATCTAATAATGGCAAGAAACTCAAGAGAAACCTATTATGAAGGCTAGAGGACTTCTGGAAGGCTGGAACAATCCTAAATTACTTTCAAGGATCACATTTGCCCTGAGAATTGGTTTCAGCATTCAGTGGACCCAGAATGTTTAGATTATTCACATATTCATAGCAGAAGCTAAGGGGTCTTAGAATGCCTATAGAATACTAGCAACTCAATAAATGCTTGACTCTGCTGAGAGATGATGATGATGCTAAGGACAGGTATTAATAGCAATAAAAAGCAAAAGCTGAAAAGCGGGCTTGGCAATAGACTATGTATCTTGATTAGTAAAGTGTAGTTAACCCAGATTTCTCTGCTGCTGATGAGTCTTAGCATGATTCAGCTAAATGACGTATCTAAGGTCACTTGGAAACCTTTGCAGGGTTATTATAAAATATTCCCGGACAATAGATATAAGCAATTGTGTCCTCTGTTATTATACAACCAAAGGAGAAAAAATTTAGTTTGTTGGATGCAGTTGGATCCTTACTTTGACACCTAAGGAAAAGACATGGTCTGCTAGCCTCAAAAAATTTAGTAACACAGAAGTAAGAGACATTCCTTAGGGCCTTTTTCTTGCAAACCAAAATGACATGGGCACTGAAGTCAGGCATGCCTTGCCTTCAATCCCTTCTCAACAATTAAAATCTATGCCATCATGGGCAACTCACTTTATTTCATGAGTTACAATGTCTTTATCTGAAAGGTAAATACAACAGTGGTTTACTTGCAATGTCATTGGGAAGATTAAACAGTGTAATGTGTAATATAATGTCTAAGAAATAGCAGATAGTCAAGAAAGGCCACAGGTCTTCACGTAATGGGAATAAATACCATAAAATTGGAGAAGAAACTTACATTTATATGTCAAAAAAGATTTCTCTTATGATTTTACTCAAAATATATTACAGATGTTCTAAGAGGATAGTAAGTCCTTGAAAATTAATTGCAAGCTACCTTGAGCTTAAAGAAAGAAATTTTCAGTAAAAGGGAAAATTTCACTTTGAAATAATGCAGACTAATTATACCATCTTTCCATGATTACTTAAGAACCAACTGATACAATCAGTAGAAGGCATACATGTGGGTGGTTTATTTAAAAAAAAAAAAGTTATGAATTTGTGGTTAAAATTATTTTTTATTTTAAATAAAAATATCTCAGTAGGTTAAAATTATTTTTTATTTTAAATAAAAATATTTATCTCAGTAGTTAGGATATTAATGAGTATACTTAACATAAGACATTTTCTCCGGATTTCAGTCACCACAAATAAAACTGTATTATTCTTCATTATATTAACTCCTTTTTGCCTTATTATTATTTTATCACTGCCACTAATGTGATTAATTTAAATAACTTGTAGGAACCTAGGAACACATCCTGAATATAATTTCTTAATCATTTTATGAAAATATTTTAACAACTAAACATATCTAAAATTTTAATGAAGTATGTTGCTCATATTCCTGAATTTCTAAAATGGATCTTCCTTTTAGAGTTCTAATTTTCCCCATTCCAGGCAAGGCTGCCCTTGCCCATAAGTAGGGTGAGAAGCCTTCTCCTCTCTCATGTAATGAGGAAAGCTGCCACCCAGGAAGGTCATCTTTGTCTAAAATTCTCTCCTAGTGTTAAATTTTGACCTCTGTATTCATGGTGACTAGGAAAGCACTAATGTTATCTTCAAGGCATTACACATTGAGCCATCATGGGCCCTTTGCTACCAAAGTGTGAGACCTGAGGAAATGGATTTGGGAGGGAAGGAAAGACAGAAAGGCCAGCCGTAGATGCCGCAGGCAATGAGCAAGGGCAGGTCCTGCTCAGGAGCACAGGACTTCCTGCAGGGAAGAGCCCGGTACCCTGTGATATGGCTGGAGGAACCTGAAGGAAACCCAGTCTATTTCACAATTCAGCCTTGGGCCAAAGCAGAGCCACTGATGTTCTTCCTTCCCGCAGCCCTGAGAGCACCTTTCATTGATGTATCTGCCTTGTCTCAGGCAGGTGGGAATGTGAGTGCTACCTATGTCTGCCTCCTTTTCCTGAAACTAAGCTCACAGCTTGGTGCTCAGGCTAATTATTTGAGGAGGCCTGTAAATCCTAACAGTTACTGTGGAGTTAGCATCATTGAAAAATGGAGCTATTTAGCTGCAAGAAATCTATAACCTACTTTGTGCTCAGCCTCTAGGCAATAAGAGCCTACTGACAATTCTAAGTAGCAGCGTTGACCCTTTCTTACAGAGCTTTAGGTAAGGAGATTTAAAAGCTTCTCTTTTCAGTCTTTTACTTCCTTATTTCTAGGAAAACATTCTTACAAAAAAAAATCCATCTGGTACAATTTAAACCAATTTCCTTTTGTCTGGAGGTCAAGTGAAACCAGGTGAATTGCTGGAGAGTATAAACCTTATAGGCTTATGGGATGCTCATAGCATTGGGAGGATCCTTAGAGAACATTTAGCTCATCTCCTTCCTTTTGCAGCAAAGGATTAAAATACAGGGATATATAGTAACTTGAGCAAACACACAGAGTCAATTAATCATAGATCTCATGAGCTTTAATCATATGCAAATATAAATGATTCTAAGCCCTTAAAAACTTATTGGAATTATGAAGCTAGTAAAATAAAGAAAAATAGTAAAATGGAGAAACTCAAACAACCTGAACAAATTTGATCAGGACTCAGACTACCTGGGTTCTATTCCTGGCTCTGCCACTTATTAGTGTGATCTTAGGGAAGTTATTTCATCTGCCCTTCAGTTTACTCATCTGTAAAATGGTGTCCATGATTGCACCAACCGTAGGGAATTGTTATAAAGATTAAATGAGCTTAGGCATGGTAATAATAGCTAATGTGTTTTTACATGTCCAGCGGCTTTTCAATTGCTCTGTCTGTACTAAATTTTCACAGCAAATCCTTGATGTAGATACTATGGTTCTCCTCATCCTATAGACAAGAAAATGAAGGAACTTATCAAAGCACCAGATACATAGTGAGTGATCAATAAACCTCAGCTGAAGACATCATCACCATTGTCATTAGCATTATTATTTGGTGATTTACATGAAGATTATACTTCAAACTTTCTTGAGCAGATTGATTTGCTTTTATGGTTCATCCAACCCAGAGTTGTTGGCAGCTCAGAAAAGGGAAGCAATTAAAAGAAAATCTCACCTGAAAAAAAAAATGGCCTGCCCAAAGAAAAACCACAAACAGGATTCCAAAGCCAAATGTAAATGACATCAACATTACCCACTCTTTGGAATCATCTCCACAATGCTCCCTTTCATTATAAAGATAACAACACACACACACACACACATTTTCCCCCTCTCACCAACGAAAACCACAAAAATTTCAATAAGTTACTGTACTATTAAAGTTCATGGAACACTTGAAATTCACATATTTTTTTTTCTGAAATGCTCTTGTGACTCTTGACAACTCATTAAGGATCCATACATGTCCAGACTGGGCCTACATAATTGGCAATGAGAAGCTTTCACTGGCTGCCTGTTAGAATGCATCAACCACAGGTGTGGACTGGTCAGTCTAGAGGGAGCATGCGTCCCTGCAGAGAGAGGACGTTTGGTGAGACTTCCTGCCATTCCTTGCTGGCTTTTATTTTGAGATATAGGGCTGTAATCCAAAGCGCACAAGGATTAGAGATGTCATTTTATGTCCATTTTAACACAGGATATGACAAAAACCCAGAGTAGCTGTAGCATCGTTTGTCTGACATGACACTTAGAAGGGAAGATGCACCAGTCACATCAAACAATCGCCTTTTCAGGTAGGTTTTTCTTTACCCACTCAAGCTGGCAGCAGTTCTTACTGGGAATTTCATAAGCTGCACAATGTACTTTTTGCAAGAGAACAGTTCTTTCCCACAAATGGGTAAATGCTACTTTGAATGGATGAGTATAACCTAGAAACTACTGGGATACTAGACAAAGAAAGCCGAGAGGATTAGAATGGGTAAGACCACTAGGTCAAACCCAGTTTCCAAATGGTTATACTGACTTAACACTTAATAGGTTATTTTAGAAAGTAGGCAGTAAATTTAATTTTCAGAGACTGACCAATTTCAAACAATATGCTCATACAAAGAATAAACAGTAAGAAATGTGTTGAGTAGTCAGTGGAGTATTATAAACAGAATTCTTGCAGAATACAAAAATTTCAGAATAATACATTGCTTTCATTTATTAAACATCTCCTGTATTTCAGGAAAATCACTTTGTGCTTTATATACGATGGTTCATCTAATCCTTTAAGCAAAAATAAGAACATTAGGTTGAGAGAAGTAAAGTATGCGTCTATATCACTTAACAAGAAAGTGTCATACCCAGGATGGAAGCTTTTCTTACCTTGATTCTAAAGATTGCATTCTCCCCTAATGTTCATTCTCACCATGTGGGGAACACATTCCCTAAAGATAAATACCTGTAGGCTAGAGCTCATGTCAAACATAGGCTTAACATGGTACAACTTTCCAACATTTTACGACAGCTATGGGGAGACAGCTTTTTAAGTGTTTAAAATTTTAAATTCCACCAAAGGTATTTCTGCAAAATTCCCGCTTCATAGTTCCAGACAATATAAATGTTTGTTTTCTTGTAAACACTGGGAAAATGAAAAGATTATATGTAAAGGGGGATTTGAAAAGCTGGTGACTCATGTGTACAGCTGATGCCCCAGTGGAAATGTTAGTACTTCTGATTTCTTAGAAAGTGAGTGGAGGATCACAAATTGGTAATTAAATGAGTGTTTTAATTTTAATGATTTTTAGTTTTAGAAAACAACATGAGATGTCACGAACCAGGTCAATCTTATAGTGGATTAACAAAATATATATTGACTATGTTAAGCTTTGTTTCTTACCACAGGATGATCCTTTATAACTCATAAATACTAAAAATTTTAAGGCCTATGATTTTCATGTGACTCTCCACTTGGTATCTTCAAGGTAAAACAATTTTTTAAGATACATTTTCAAATGATAACAGGTTTGGCAGATAAACACTGCAGGTTTAAAGTACAATATTGATACCAGGAAAGGCCACAGGCATCTGAATCAGCCCAACTGAGGTACATGGTGCAGGTGGAATACTACGCAGCCATAAAAAGAATAAAATCACATCCTTCAGAGCAACATGGTTGGAGCTGGAAGCCATTATCTTATGGCCTTAATTAACGCAAAAACAGAAAATCAAATACCACATGTTCTCACGTATGAATGGGAGCTAAATATGGACATAAACATGGAAACATTAGGCACTGGGGACGCCAAAAAAGGGGGCGGGGGAGAGAGAAAAGAGCTGAAAATCTACCTTTTGGGTATTGTCTTCACTATTTAAATGATGAGTTTGATAGAAGCCTGAACACCAGCCCTGCGCAATATACCCTTAACAAACTTGGAAGATACACCTCCAAGTGCATTGAAAATATTAATCGTATTATGGTGAAGATTAGAATGGGTAGACATCTTGATGTTTATAATGCAAAAAAAGGAAAAATAAATTACTCAGCAATAATTCTGTGAAGTTGTCATTCTTGCAGCAAGTTTAAAACAAATCATGGACATTTGAGGGGGAAAGCAACAGATTGTTTGCAGTTAAAAAAGAGAGCGGTCTTAGCAAGGCCAAGACGAAGAACACATCAAACTATACGCTGTAAAAGGCTAAGGGTCTGTTTGATGACCATTTTCAGAATCACCTTGAAAGGTGACATGAAATAAGAGAAAATTAGGTAAAGTTCTATCCTTTAGATAGGAAAATCTTCTTCTTTTGGCAAAAAAGGGGCAGCAAAACTAAAGAAAACAAATTACTTGCCTCACACAACATTGCCAAGTAATGTGCAATTTCAAATGCCCAAGAGTACAGTTGAATTGGTTGAGAGATTTTAGGCTCTTAAGTAAGTTAATGTATATGATATTTTTTATTTGTTTACTACATTTACAATGATTTTATCTATAAAGATATGTTAATTAAAATGTTACAGCATTTTTTTTTTCAATTTTAACAAGACACACACCTACGTGAGTTTTTTTTTTTTTTCGATCTAGTATGATTCACTAGAATGTACAGATGTCTGCAGGGATAGGGGAAAATCTGCCAGTGGTTAAAACTCTGTGAGTTATTGCTTACATTAAAGCCATAGGAAACTCTGCTTTTGCCAGTGACTACTGCAATCACTCACCAAGAACACTTCTTTCAAATGGTTTTGTTCATGATATTTCTCAGTTTGTTCTTTGAGTTGGGAAAACTTTACCACAATAAAAAATACTAGTTTGCATATGCGTTTGTCAGAAAACTTGAATTAAAATGGAAATGTACTTTGGAATCTTTCCCTACAGCATATTTTCTGGTAGAATCAGAAGGAGGTGTTCAACAGAATTTTTGAATTGACATTTATTCATTATTTGTCTTTGTGGCGTGTAAGAAAGATAAGAAAAAAAAAAAGAATGAAATCTTGGAAAACGTGTTTGTTGGCCCAGAGCTGGCCTGTTCAGACCTATTCTTAAGGCTGAATGCCCTGAATCAAGGTATGCATCAACTGTCCACGGCTACGTTGCTATAGGGATGAAAAATTGGATGAAGAAATTTGAACTCGGAGATTAAGAATTATTGCTGACTCGATTTGATGCATGTTAACATGTTTGTGATAAAACTTAAAAAGTGAAACAAACCATCCTGCATGAATGAAGACTGAACGAGGCATCTGTAAGACATAGCAGTAAAATCTGATGAACGTATTGGAGACTCTTGCAGTAAAGACCCCTGCAGTTGGCTGCATTGACACCTGTGACCTAAGAGACATCATTAATGAATGTCTTCAGCAGTGGCTTTAAAACACCAAGAGGCATGAAACTCAAATGCCCTCAGAGAGACATAAATCAGTGAGCCTGAGGACGTAAGAATGAATGCCATCTAAAGGCCTTTGCCTTTCTTGGAGGATTGGAATCAGCTGAATTTTGTCCTAAGGTCACCAGTTGGTAACCCTGCATTCCAACATGCCCCTTGCCTGCCAGCTTTTTGGGCATCTCTCTTTAGTCATTATTGTGACTTAGGTTAGAAAGTAACAGAAAATGTTTGCTGACCCTTGGTGTCACACGTTTTGAGGACCCTAATCATAATAGGTAACTGATAATACCTATTATGTGAACTAGGGTCCTCAAAACGTGTGACACCAAGACAGAACAGAGTCAGTCTGGATAACTGACTTATTATCCAGAATTAGCTCTGTGTATGAAGGTATGATATTCTGAAATTGCTAGTAAAATTTGCATTGAAATGCATTGTCTTTGAAAAATGACATTTGATGAAAACAACCACTGTTCATCTATTATCCAACAAGAAAATTTGGTTTTGATTTCTTTTGTCTTTCTGAAGATAAATAATGAAAAATATTATTTCAGTGAATGATGCTTTTGAATGGGAGGCAAAATGCCTTGGTTTTAAACAATCAAGTACCTTCAATGACACGTCAGTTTTTATGACCTTAGTGATCTTTTTCTCTTCATTCCTGTTGTACGTGTCTCAGAGGAAACACCTGAGAACGCAGCAGGGCTCCATACTGACGTAAAGACCTGTGGCAGGAGAAACCCAGCCACGAGGAAGACTAAACATGGGAATGTTCCTCATGGAATGGGGACAGAGCAGAGGACAAGGTGATGAAGGAATAATATCCTCTGACCTGGCGCGGTGGCTCATGCCTGTAATCCCAGCACTTTGAGAGGCTGAGATAGGTGGATCACCCAAGGTCAGGAGGTCAAGACCAGCCTGGCCAACATGGCAAAACCCCATCTATACTAAAAACACAAAAGCCAGGCGTGGTGGCACATCCATGTAATCTCTGCTACTCAGGAGGCTGAGGCATGAGAACTGCTTGAACCCGGGAGGTAGAGGTTGCAGTGAGCCAAGATCAGGCCACTCACTCCAGCCTGGGCAACAGAGCGAGACTCTGTCTCAAAAAAAAAAAAAAAAGAAAGAAATAATACCTTCCATAATTCATGTGATCCTTCATACACATTAGAATCCTGTAATAAAAGCCTATACTACTTGTCTCAAAAATAAATCAAAGTGTGTTTACTGTCATTTAGTCAATGTTAAGGGAGCATTTCATTTGGGACCCAAAATTTTTTACTGATAAGCTACCATCACAGAATGACTTCAAGTCTAGGGCCTTTACTGAAATAACTTCTAATATGTGTTTTATACACTCTTAGTTCACTTCATGCTTTATATATATAAATATATCTGTAATCTGATTATGATAATCTGATAAAGATAATCTGCCTTTTTCACCTACTTTCTTTCTGTGTTTTACACCCTCACAGCTAAACTAACATCAACTTTAAAAGTATGAGCCACAGTTCCACCCAACATTAAGGCTGTAATTGTTTTTCTTGCTGTCTTTACATGAGTGGTATTGATTTCATGTGATTTTTTTTAAATTGCCACTTTATCCCCTGTGTATGTGTTTCTTGGTGGGGGGAGCAGTGTTAGTATCTTATATGGGCATCATCTGTCCATCTCAAATTTTATTAGACAATCATGAAAGGGTGTGCTGTTTTGTTTTAAAGTTTATATGTTTGGTTATTCACTATTGGATTTAAAGAAACCTTAAGATTTCTCTAAATTGAAGGAAAATTAGGTAAAATTCTTACCATTAAAATGATGACTAATGGTTTAACTGGTCCCATTTACCCAGTTGCAGAATCACTACATACTATTCTGAATGTAATGTTTGATTAAAGAGATGAGTCAAACCCTCTTATTTAGTTGTGTAGTCAGAGCAATCGCTATTGATTGCTCACCACTACTAGGCAATCCTACCCATGAAGAAGAACTGACAGCTCCTCAGTTCAGGGCTTCCAGTGGGTTTTGTGGAGACTACCCTTTCCTTTTTTCTCTTATATAAATGCTTATCATTTAATGTTTACTTATTTATTTACTATACCTCATGAATTGTATTGGTCATAATCTTTCATTCACAACACATCATAATCCTCTTAGATGTAGGACCTTTCTTTATATAGTTTGTAGGTTGATTTGTTTTCCAATATATTTATTCTTAATTCTATAATCAACAATCCTCAAAGCACTATGTAATCCAAGAGCTATAATATACTACCAAAAATACTTTTTCCTAACTGGTTCTCCCAATCCCACATCCCTGCCTTTTCTCTAAAAATAACCAATACCTGAATTTGATATCTATTTCCTCCTTGTTCTTTACGCAGATGGGTTACTGCATATACCTGATGCCTAAAAAATATTGTTTAGTTCTACCTGGTTGTGAATTTTTAAAAAGGATATCAAACTATGCTGCCTTTTGAGACTTACTTTATTGATTCAGCAAAATGATACTAATGTTTATCTGTGCTGTTGCATGTAACTAAATATATTCCATTGTGGAAAGATACCATAATTTATATATTTTCTGTCTATATGTATTTGTATTATTTGCATTTTGTTCCTTTATGATCAGTGCTATTGTGTACATGTTTTGCGGGACACATATACTAAGCTTTTCCTTGAATTATAACTTGGAGTAGAATGCAAATGTCGGCTGTGTATTGTTTTCCAAAGTAGTTATACCAGTTTATATTTCCACCATCGAAGTAAAAGAAAATCCTGGATACACACTCCGTCCAATGCTTGATACGGCCAGTCTGCTTTATTTCACTATTCAAAGGTAAAGTTGATATTGTCTTCTTCTTTTGCACTTCCCTCATTATCAGTAAAGCGAAAGTCAAACTGTCGCTGTTTGCTGACGTGATTGTATACCTAGAAAACCCTAAAGACTGATCTGAAAAGTTCCCGGAACTGGTAAGTGAATTCAGCTAAGATTCAGGATACAAAATTAAGTACACAAATCAGTAGCTCTGCTATATACCAACAGCATCCAACCTGAGAATCAAATCAACACTTCAACATTTTTTATAATAGCTGCCAAAAAAGTAAAATAAGGCTGGGCATGGTGGCTCACACCTGTAATCCCAGCACTTTTAGTGGCCAAGGTGGGCGGATCATGAGGTCATGAATTTGAGACCAGCCTGACCAGCATGGCAAAACTCCGTCTCTACTAAAAATACAAAAATTAGCTGGGCATGGTGGCACATGCCTGTAATTCCAGCTACTCAAGAGGCTGAGGCAGGAGAATCACTTAAACCTGGGAGGCAGCGATTGCAGTGAGCCAAGATCACACCATTGTACTCCAGCCTGGGTGACAGAGTGAGACTCGGTCTCAAAAAAAAAAAAAAAAGTAAAATAAAATACTTAGGAATACACCTAACCAAAGAGGCCTCTACAAGGAAAACTACAAAACACTGAAAGAGATCACAGATGACACAAACAAATGGAAACACATCTCATGCTCATGGACGGGTAGAATCAATATTGTGAAAATGACTATAATTCCAAAAGCAATCCATAAATTCAATGCAATTCCCATCAAAATACTAACATCCTTCTTCACAAAACTAGAAAAACAATCCTAAAATTCATATGAAACCAAAAAAAAGAGCCTGCATAGCCAAAGCAAGGCTAAGCAAAAAGATACAATCTGGAGGCATCACATTATCTGACTTCAAACTATACTATAACGCCATAGTCACCAAAACAGCATGGTACAGGTATCAAAATACGCATATAGACCAACGGAACAGAATAGAGAATCCAGAAATTAAGCCAAATACTTACAGTCAACTGATCTTCAACAAAGCAAACAAAAACATGAAGTGGGGAAAGGACACTCTATTCAACAAATGTTGCTTGGATAATTGGCAAGCCACATGTAGAAAATTGAAACTGGATCCTCATCTCTCACCTTGTACCAAAATCAATTCAAGATGGATCAAAAACTTAAATCTAAGGCCTGAAGCCATAAACATTTTAGAAGATAACATTGGAAAAAACTCTTCTAGACATTGACTTAAGCAAAGACTTCATGACCAAGAACCCAAAAGAAAATGCAACAAAAATAAAAGGATGGAACTTAATTAAACTAAAAAGCTTCTGCACAGCAAAAGATATAATCAGTGGAGTAAACAGACAATCAACAGTGTAGGAGCAAATTTTCACAACCTATGTTTCTGACAGAGAACTAATATCTAGAATATACAAAGAACTCAAACACATCAGCAAGAAAAAAAATTAAAAAAGCAAGCAATCCCATCAAAAAGTGGGCTAAAGACATCAATAGACAATTCTCAAAAGAAGGTATACAGATGACCGACAAACATGAAAAAAATGTTCAGTATCACTAATGATCAGGGAAATGCAAATCAAAACCACAATATGATGCCATAATGCAAATGACCATAATAAAAAAAAAATAATAATAATAATAGATGTTGCATGGTTGTGGTGAAAGGGAGCACTTTCACATCGTTGGTAGGAATGTAAACTAGAACAACCCTGAATGTAACTAGAACAACCCTATGAAAAACAGTGTGGAAAAATTCCTTAAAGAACTATTATAAAAGTGGGTCTACCATTTGATCCAGCAATTCCACTCCTGGGTATCTACCCAGAGGAAAAGAAGTCCTTATACGAAGAGGATACTTGCACAGGCATGCTTATAGCAGCACAATTCGCCATTGTGAAAATATGAAACCAGCCCAAATGCCCATCAATCAACAAGTGGATAAAGAAAACGTGGTGTGTATATATATATATATATATACATATATATATACATATATATATACGTATATATATATGTATATATATATATACACACATATATATATACGTATATATATATACGTATATATACATATATATATATATATATATATGCTGTGGAATACTACTCAGCCATAAAAGGAAGAAAATAACGGCATTAGCAGCAACTTTGATGGGATTGGAGACCATTATTCAAAGTGAAGTAACTCAGGAATAGAAAGCCAAACGTGTGTTCTCACTCGTAAGTGGGAGCTAAGCTTTAAGAATGCAAAAGCATAAGAAGACAGAATGGACTTCGAGGAGTCAGGGGAAAGGATGGGTGAGCAGTGAGGGATGAAAGACTACACATTGGATACAGTGTACACAGCTCAGAAGTCACCACTAAAGAACTTATTCATGTAACCAAACACCACCTGTTCCCCAAAAATCTATTGAAATAAAAATTTAATTTAATTAATATATACATACTGATTCTAGGATACGCATGAAAATCAAAAACCAAAAGAGTCAAGACAGCCAAGAAAAAGAAAAGAATCAGCAGAAAGAGGAGGAAGAGGAGGGAGGAGGAGACGGGAGAGGAGGAGGAGAAACTATAAGAAGAAAAAGAAAAGTAAGAAAAAGGGAGCCGGGGCGTGGTGGCTCCCGCTGTAGTCCCAGCACTTTGGGAGGTCCAGGTAGACAGATCACCTGAGGTCAGGAGTTCAAGACCAGCCTGGCCAACATGGTGAAACCCTGTCTTTACTAAAAATACAAAAAAAAATTGGTCAGGCATAGTGGTGCGTGCTGGTAATTCCAGCTACTCAGGAGGCTGAGGCAGGAGAATTGCTGGAACCTGGGAGGTGGAGGTTGTGATGAGCACAGATGGCACAACTGCACTCCAGCCCGGATGACAAGAGCGAGATTCCATCTCAAAAAAATAAATAAATAAATAAAAACAGTAGGGAGAAGGTTAGCAATATCATTCTTATTAGATATCAAGAATTACTATTAAGCTATAGTAATTCATATAACATCAGTCTACAGGTAGACAAGTGACCAGTTGAGCAGAATAGAGATGAGAAAAACAAATCCATACATATAAAAATATGTGATATGGGACATCTGTGGCATTATAAGTCAGTGGGGAAGAAATGAATTATTGAATGAACAGTTCTGGGTCATGTGCCCATTCAAATGAAAACAAAATTCACAAAAATCGCTCAACACACCAAAATTTGTTCTGGATGGATGAAGGCTTACTATGAAAGTCAAATTACTAGAGAAGAAAATGTACTTCTTTTTTATTTCATGATAGACAAACATTTCTTCAATACAAAGGAAAAAGCACATATCATAAGGGAAAACTTTAATACACTGGACCACATTAAAATCTGTTGCTCAAAGATGACATTAATAAAGTAGAAAAGGAAAGCCACAAATAGAAAGAAGACAATTGCAGTGCCTGTTACTGACCAAGAATTAGTGACCGTAAGTATAAAGAATTCCTATAAAGTACAAGAGTAACAAATGGTAGAAGCAGGTATGTAACAGAAAAGGGAACGTCATTGGCCAAAACTCACAAGTGATAAAAAGAATGCACATTAAAACCACAGTGAGACACCGTTTTCCTCCCCACCGAATTATTAAAAATCAGAAGTCTGATAATAGCAAGTACTGCTGAGCCCGTGAAAAGTCATTTGGAATCTCTTTTGGCATTACCAAACAATGCTAGAGATGTATCTAACTTTTCATCTAAGGATTACATTCTGAAAGTTCCTCCCCATAAGCACGTACACAAGGAAATGGACAAACATTTTCGTATAACCAAGTTTGATATATTTTACCATGAAATTCGACAGCTAGGTCCATCCACATGAGTGAGTCTCAAGACAGAATGCAGAAGGGGAAAAAAGCACACGGGCGAAGAACACGTATGTTGTGGTTCTTTTTCTATAAAGTTCAAAAATATGCAAAGCTAAATTAACCCATTATTTAAGGATTCAATCATACTAGGTAATACGTTTTTTAACAACCAAGGAAAGATAAATACAAAAGTCAGTTTTCTCTGAGAGTACAGAGAAGGATATTTTTAAGGATGGGAACACAAGGAGGCTTTAAAATTACTGGTAATATTTTAAGTTGATCAGTGGATACAACAGTGCGCAGTGTCTTCATGGACGATTCCTCACCCTCATGGGTGCTTAGGATCCTAGAGCCTCCCACCTTTTGAAGAAATGTTTAAAAGATGACCTTTTCTTTCTCTTGCATAGTCGGATGTCATGCCCTTGTTCCATATGGCTTGTGATTGTGAAATATAAAGATGAAGTATTCTAGCATTTGTAGTGCCGGAAATACTGTGACAGTTACTAGAGATGCTGCATTACTCATGTGTTTTGTTTTCTGTATTTTGTGATACCTTGACATCTTAAAAGCCTTCCTGGCAGGAAGGAGATTGCCTCTCCCAGGGCTAACCCTTTCTTAGAGCAAACGTCTGGGCTGGGAGCACGTCTGTCATACACAAACCAGCCAGTCCTGAGTCGGTAGATCCCACCAACCCCTTATCTAACTCTCTCACACAAAGCCAATAACGTATTCCCTGCCTTGAATCCTCCCAGATTAGAGCCTGGTACAAAGCAACTAAAGATTACCCCTCTAGCCGAAACCCTAGCACTGTTTAAACTACTCAGGTCGAGTCCCTTTTCCTTGCCTGGCCTTACCTTTGCCATGCAAGTCCCAATAAAGGGTCTGGGTATGCTGTGCCCTTGCTCCCGTCTTCTGACACTGACCGAAGTCTGGTGCCCTGTGGCCCTGCCTGGCATGCAGTGGCTGCCCCTCTGTGACCCATGGGCAGGATAAACTGCTTCATGCCAGGCCTCGCTTTCTTTCTGTGGCAACACCAGCTTCACGTCCAACATTTACATAGCCAACATTTACAAACGATGCCCCATAATCATTTTTATACTCTTGCATTGTCCAACAAATAAATCGAAGTTCTTGAAGCCACAATGTCTAGTAGTAGCTTCTGCAGTTTCAATCTTTTATGCACAGTGCGTGTCATATATAAAGGTCTCTTTCTACTGGAATCAGAAATATGTGTTTTTCACAGTGAAAGCAACATTTTAGCTTGTTTTTCTTATCTGACCTGTTTCCACATTGGGCCGGATTGTTTTGGTGACTTGTTCCAAAGACAATTGCTGATTTCTATACGTGAGCCAAGGCATTTACATAGAGAAGTTGAATCTCTCTATAGAAATTCATGGCTTTTATAAAACCTATTCTGGAAACAAATTGCAAAATCAGCTCAGGATTATTTTAGGTTGGACTAGGAAGCAGCTTGTGATCCTGGTGCATCCTAAATCAATATTATTGTTAGTACAAAGGCAGTGTCAGTGGGAAGAGGGAGACAAACTTTTTCTTTTAACCTTTGACTTAGGTTAAGTTTTACCAAAATAACGTTAAGGAATAAACAGTGACCTAGTTTACTTTGATTTAATAAAAATTTGGCAAAAGTGTCTAATATGGTTTCTGGCCTGATTTAATTGTGTCTGGGAAGCTGCTAATATCCATTCACATAAAAATCCCTTCCAAGCTGCCAGAATGTCCCTGCTGACTTATTTGGCAGAAAGTAGTTGCCGTGGCCTCAGACATGAACCAGCAAGAAGCTGGACTCTGTGAGTTTATGCAGACCTGACATGTGCCCTCTGGGACAGCCCCTTTGACAGTTATAGTCATCATGGCACATTTTCCATGAGCAAAAAATGTTGTCATAAAAAACACTGCAATGATATTTGATGTTAGGGGTGCTATGGTACTTGAGGATGGATTCTAAACTCTAAATTCCTTTGTTCCTGTAGGAGGACACAGGGCAGCTTTCAAGAGGGTTAATTACCTGAGTGGTAGTGGAAGTGTTACTTTCATTGTGAGCTGTGTGATATCAAAGTATATACGATTGTCCCTTCGTATCTGTGGGGGATTGGTTCCAGGACATCAGCAGATACGAAAATCTGCAAATGCTCAAGTCCTGAATATAAAATGATATAGTATTGCACATAACCTATGTACATCCTCCTGTACACATTCAATCATCTCTAGATCAATGTAAATGCTATATACATAGTTGTTAAATGACATTGTTTAGGGAATAATGACAATAAAGACAAAAGTCTGTATATGTTTAGTATACATGCAATTCCTATTCCGAATAGTTTTTATCATAGTTTGGTTCAGTCCATAGATGCAGAATCCATGAACACAGAAGGCCAACTGTATTATCCAATAAACACAAAAAGTAAGGGTATATCGTGTACCATCTTTCTAAAAATGAACAGAGCCGTGGAACAAACTCAAGTGTTTGCATAACTTCAATGGCAACCATTTTAAAACTCAAATCTAAAACTTTAAGTGCAGATAGGCTTTGTCTAAGAAGAAAAATAGAAGGAGGGGTTCTGTGTAAGATGAAGGGAGAGAAGACTCGCCAGCAACCCTTTCTCACATACCCACCTTTGGCCTTCACTACAAACCGTGAAAAGGAGGTACCCTGACTCCCCACAGCAAATGAACTCTGGCTTTCACCTGCAAAGAGAATTCTACTCCAGGGTTCATGGGACGAGAGGAGCATAAAGCTAAATACGGCTCAGGTTTATGCATTTGAGCCAAATAATTGGTGAGTTTGGCCAAGATTCAAGTTCATTCTGAAGCATTAAATCAAAGTGTTAGAGGTTCGGTTCCAACACTTTGGAATGCCTCTGGTAGTGAATTACGAATCGGTCAACCCCCCACTCCCACCCCAGAATCAATCCAATTGAGGTGACAGAGCAAAGTGGTGCTGGGACCTGGCGTGTGTGGCAAAAATAAGCAGAAGAATCAGAACAGTGAATTTCTTTGTTAGCAGCTCTTCTGGGCACACAGGAGGGCCTGAAGAAGGAAAGGAAGACTCTAGCAAAGCAGAGACTTGGAAGAGGAAGGATAAGTTATTCCCACACAGAATTGCAGAGAAAGGGTGGGAATCGCAACAAGGAGGGAACCTCAGCAAACCCCAGACTTAGGCTAAATGGTAACAGACATTTGATAGAGGGCTCTAAATTAAAACAAACAAACAAACAAACAGAAACAAACAAACAAAACCCTTAATGTAGGAAGAGAAAATGGAAGAGACAAGAAACCAATTGGAGCAAAGTTACATTCCCCCAGCTTTATCGGAAGTGGAAGCTCTGGGGTGGGGGTGTGGCAAGGAGGAGATGGAAGGGCTGAGAAGCTAAGATCTTAACCCTTTGGGTTTAAAACAATGAAGATAACAAAGTTGCTACTTAGAGGAAAACAACATTTTAATTAAATAAATATAAAGCTTTTAACTTACCAGACATAGCATTAAAATATATCATGGGGAAATAAATGTAAATGATACTTTCCAGATCAAGCTCATCTTGATAAGCAATATTCCAGTCTCACAGCTGACAGAATGAGAACACTCAATTAAATCTCAGAATCTTTAGAAATGAAAGGGCAGATGTGAGGAAACCCTAACACACCCATGCATTGCACTCTCTTTCTGTAAAACAGAAATTGGAACGCCTTGATTAACAGTGATGTCAGCTTCTACTTAGTGCCTGCAAAGGAAGTCTCCTTCATGTGAGAAGTTTATGAAGCCTGCCCCAGAATGCTCAATGGGTTTTGATCGCAGGGACAGGGAGGGGTGGCTGGGGAACTGAAGAGTAGATGATGATCTTAACAAATGAACAGGGATAATGATACCAATTCAGGCTTCCCAAAGATGAATAACCATACTAAGAGAAAGCTAGCAGTGTGCAAGCGCATGATACAGTAAATATTATTGCTGGGTGTGTAAAATGACATTTCTAAAAACATTTTGCCTCTATGAGAAAACAAAATGTAAATCCGTTCTTTTCTCCTTTCTCTGTGGAAAAGTCTGTAGTACTATTAAATAAGGCCAGAACATTCCATCATTTTATCTGACAGATTCTCCCACTCTCCTTATTGAAAATAACTTAACTCCAGGAACTGCACAGCCTCTCCACAGATTCTAAATAATCATGACTCCATAGATTATCCACCAGCAGCTATGAGCCGCACAAAGATTTTCCTAGACCAGAGCGGGGAGCATTCTGCAGCAGCCTAGAGGCAGCGTTTCCCCAGCCCTCAAGTGACTTTTAAGAGCCAGCAGGTCTGGAAAATGTTGAATTTGTTCATAGGAAAGGTAAACACTGCCAAAATCAACAAGTTCCTTCCTTAGGGGGCTGTTGAGCAAATTGGTCTATAGATTAAGACAGTTGAGACAACTTGTGTTGGAGAAGTGAACCCCTTTGGCTCTGGGGCTTTACCCCAGAACTGTATTAGAAAGCCGATAAATCTCTGCTGGAGGAATTACGAACTGTGTACTCAAGAGGTAAAGGAAATTAGAATGGATGTCTTCTATAAATATCTTAGACAAAGTGATTTTTTTAAAGTGAAAAAGTAGGCCAGGAGGTTTAGTGAATTAGGTTAAATGTCTCAGCCACAAGGGCTAGATTGCTTGTTCTGTGTGACTTCACAGTGATTAGGACTATATGAAATGGTTTCGTAGGTGATTGGTTACAAGTCAAGTAAAATGCTTTGATTAAAGTGGAATTGCTAAACATTTTCTGAATGTCCTGTAATTAGAGCCGCCAAATAAATGTAGGATGCCAGCTAAATGTGAATTTCAGATACACAACAAATAAATTTTTTTAGTGCAAGCATATCTTAAGCATTGCGCGTGACATACTTACACTAAACAATTATTCAATGTTTATCTGAAATTCACATCAAACTGTGCATTCTCTATTTTTATTTGCTAAATCTGGCAAGCTCACCAGTAACACATATAAAATAGGCCTGTGTTTTTCACACTCTGACTCTCAAACCCACACTGAATTCATATTTAAGTAAGTATGGCCAGTCTCTATGTCTAGAATGATTAAGATTAAGTATTATTTATGAGATGAAAATCCAGGCAAGGTTTTCTGTGTAGTTAATTTTAAAAGTTACTTTGGGGAATTGAGTTTCTTAAGGTTTCTTCTAGGTTGTATTTTACAACTATCCTGGGAGTTTTTAAAACTCCCTATGTCCCAGATTCAGCTCAAACTAATGAAACTAGAAACCTCTGAATAGGACCCAGGACTTTCACCTTTTTTAAGCCCCCTGGCAACACCAAAGTGCTGCCAAGGTGAGAATCACGGCTCTAGACGGGTTGGTACCAACCTGCCAATCTGTGATCACAAAAACAAAAACCAAAAAGGTGGCTATTGCTGCATTGCTGAATGTCATTTCAGTTAGCAGAAAATGTAGTTGTTTTTTTTTTTCTCCTTCCTTGTCTGAATTCAAAAGAACATACACAGCTACTGAAGGGAGCTAAATGGAGGCATGAGGAATAGTGAAGAGAAGAAGGTCTTTAAAAATTTTCCAAACAAGATCTTCAAATATAACGGGCATATAAAGACTGTATCAGTCTGGGTTTTATGGGCACAGCTATTAAGTTAAACATCCATAAATCTATGCTCTTATCAAGGGATCGAAGCTATATAGAAACATACATGTTTACTTTCACAGCGCATAGAGAGAAGTCATAACTGTGCATTTCAAGGACATAGTGCTCCACTGTTTGATTCTGTTTTTTTTCCAAAAATGTTTCCTATCAGTGTCAGCTATAGAACACTAAAACATGACAGAAATACCCAGCCAAATTTGGTATTTTTAAATTCAAATCATGGGTTCCTTTCCATTCCAATGTCCTCTTAAAACTACTACATGTTGCAAAGATCACTAAGGTTGGTTTATTTCAGCAAATGTAACTGACAGCTGAGGCAAATGTATTGCCTGAAGACTCATATAGGAAAATTCTTTCTGGGTTTGTCCTGGAAGTGGACTGATAAGCCTGCTGCAGTGATGTATGCTTTCAAGCATCCCTTGTCAGAAAGCCCCAAGAATTGTTATATTATTAAAACCCCAGTCCCAGCACTTGCAAGGAGAGTTGCGAAGCAAGCTTCCCTATCTTATCACTTTCCACTGGCCCCACGGTGCATTTTGACACGGAGTGCATTTACTTTCAACACTGACGCATTCCCACTGCTCTACTCATGCCTGTCCTGGATTTAAGAATTCCATGTACACTTTTCAACAAGTTGTTTCGTAATTTCAGTCCTCAAAAGGCTAAAGAGTTCTAATAAGAAGAGAGTTCACCAGATCTTTCATTAATACTGGAACTGATCGTCACTATACACAGCATTGATAGAATTTTTGGTTAGCCTGGTATGAGAAAAGAAGAGCTAGAAGTATACAAATCATGAAATTACTTCATGTTTCATTTCATCTCCGCTCCCTTATGATACGAAATACTGTCTATGTTTAAATTCAAGGTGTTTTCCTTTGCTGGAATTGTGCCTTATATATTAGGGGGCACACTGGTTAAGTGAAAAGAGAAGCTGTCATCAGATTCACCCCAAAATACATATGACTCCTGTGATTCCGCCTTCCAATCCTTTCTTCTTGCACTATGTGTCCTCAACCAATGCTCTCATCCGTCTCAAACTCTTACATCTTCTTCTATGTGCTTCTTACCCCTAAATGTGTATTTCCATCTCTAAAATCTCTTCGAAGTTACAATCTTATTTTTCCAATTGTCCATAGAACATATCTCAGCTCCCTCGGCTCAAAAACTTTGACACATCAACCTTCACATAGTCAACTACTTTACTCACCCGCTCTTCTTCCATAAGAGTTTCCATATCTGTCTCTTCACATACATTCCTGCTTCTAACTTTCCGTATCAGCAGCTTTCATTAACTCATCCAAACGATGACTATAACCTCCTATTTGAGCTCCCTAAATGGCCTCCATATATAGTCCTGATCATGACACTCCCTAGGGTAAAGACTTTTTTTTACAAGAAGCTTAGCGTATTTTTATTCTCTACTGACTAAACAGACCATGCTAAAGATATGGAAATTAAAGCCTGGGAATATCAGTGAAGAGGGATTCTAGCAAATACTTCAGGATCTCAGTGGAAATCCTAGAAGTCTATACCCTAGGAGTAAGAGACAACCGGAGACCCATACAATAATTGCAACCCGCATTGTGTTGCACTCCCTGATCAGATTTATGTCATCTGATGCAACTCTATGTTTCTAATACAGGCCAGGGTAAATCTCTTGAAAAAAATGTCATCCAGAGTCTGCACAATGTCTGTCATTCAGTAAAAATTTACTAGGCATGTCAAGAAACATGACCAAAGAAAAGCAATAGAAACAAACACTCCATTGAACCAAGTTACTGAGGTTATTAGAGATGGGCTTTAAAACAGCTGTAGTTAATAGTTTTTCAGAAGTAGATGACATAATAGAGCATTTTACTGGAGAACTGGTATCTATTAAAAAGAATGAAATAAAAATTCTAGAGTTGAAAATGTGACACTGAAATGTAGACTTGTTAGACAAGTTTAACAGCAGATTGATAGAACAAAAGAAAGAATTAGTGAACTAGTCAGGGGAAAAATACAGTCTGAAGCATAGAAAACAAAAGAAAGGGATGAAATAATACAGGAAAATTATGAATGCATGTATGTACAGTTTTCATAAGTATACATATACATATGCATGTGAGTGACATACAATATGTCTGAGACATGGAGAAAAATTGCAACATATATGTAATTGAAGTTTCAGAAGACTAGAGAGAGAAAAAGGCAGAGAAAATATTGGACAAGATAACTGTTTTCAAAATATGGCCAACAGTCAAATCAAGATGCAAATCTTAGAAATACACACACATGCACATGCACACACACCCCTAGTCAAATTATAGAAAATCTTCTGAAACTAGGGACAAAAGAAAACACTAAAATGTCCAAAGAAAAACATTATCTCTGAAGACACAACAAAGATTTACAGCTGATGTCTTCATAGAAATGATAAAATCAAGAAGACAAGGAATGATACCTTTAAAGTGCTTAAAGGAAAAAAAAAACAGCCAAACTAAAATTCTGTACCTAGAGAAAATATTCCTCAAAAGTGAAAGAGAAATAGATATCACCATACATACAAAAACTGAGAGAATTTGTTGCCAGCAGACAAGAATATATAAAAAAGAAATTGTTTCTTTTTTTCCAAGCATGGTCACCAGCTCACTCTATTTTTTTCTAGGAGTTTGGGGAAAGATATATTGGTGTCACAGTAGGGGAATAACTTTTAAATAATCTTTAAAATCGACATATAAAATTGCATGTATTTATTGTATACAATACGATGTTTTGAAGTGCATATTCATTGTGCCATGGTGAGATTTAGCTAATTAACAAGGCATTACCTCACACCGTTATCATTTTTCTGGCAAGAACACTTAACATCCACTTTCTCAGCCTTTTTGAAGAATATAATATATTATCACGAACTACAGTAACCATGCTGTATGATAGATTTGATGTGGCAGAAGGAAAATAATCTCAGGTAGCAACAAAAAATGCAGTAAGAAATTAAAAACAGTGGAAAGTATGTGACTGATTGGAATCTAGTAGATGGATTGGATTTTGTGACCCGACAGAAGTGGACAGCTGTTCATTCAGAGTACGCCAGTGTCAGCATCTCCGGTGACTTCCGCCACCAGGGCAGGATGTTTTTCCTATTTCCTGTTGTGACATTAGTGCCTAAAACTGTGATTGGCATACAGTGGGCACTCAACAAACATCTGTTTAATTTAATAACTGAATGAATGTTGTCTTCAAGTCTACATTATATTTAAACATTTGGAGCAATAATAGACATGACCTTAGTCACCCAGACACAGTGCTAAGGAGATTACGCACTGAGATGAAAATTAATGCTTATTTTTGGGGAAGGAAAGACAGGGAGAAAAGAGAGAGTAAAGGAAAGACACAAACTTGTAATATTGTGGAGCAATGCAGAGAAGGATAAGGGTGAGAGCTCAACCCAATTGCACTCTCTGCTCCTAAGCTATTGGAAGGAAAATCTTATAGGAGAAAAGGCGGCCAAGCTTCTTTTTGGAAATATTTAGTCATTTATCACTTGTGGGCCAATACCCTATCAAAGGTCTTAGTAGCAATTTTAAGAGCAACACAACAAGGCTAAATATGCCCACGATGAGGATTATCCTAAAGGAAAGGAAAGGAATGATGATGCATATGCTACCGGGTTTCTAATCAGTGGGACTCACCGCTGTTATCCCTGTTAAGCTGAGATGGAATGGCTGTTACTGCAAGTGAATAAGGTGACTCCCTGCTACCATCACCTCAGCGTGTCAACAGCACAGCACTGCCGGTGTCATTCCAGAGCAGTCACGAGCTCATGCTATTTTTTCTGCGAGTTTGGGGAAAGATACGTTGGTGTCACAGCAGGAGAATAATAGACAAGTGTCACAGTACTACACAGACAAGCAGAGAAAGGGAAACAGATTGGGGTCGTTAAAAAGCTAGCTACAGGCATTGATTCCTAAGAATTAAAACTAAAACCAAATTATGTGAAAAAGGCATTTATGTTGAAAGTAGGATGGGGAACATTTGTAGATGAAACAAATAAGATGACTAAAACATAATTTTCTATATTTAATTAAATCTTAAAACCATAGAATTTATTTTCTAATTGATGAAAACTAAACAAAATCAACTAATCTCCTATAATTTTATGAGTATTAACCACCTACTTTCATTTTATAATAATTTTGTTAGCATACATTGATAGATGTTTCTATTAATAGATAGCATTACCCAGGTTTTTGTAACAGATACATTATATAAAATATATATTTTTAATCATTTTTCTTGAAGAAAATTAGTACCTTTAAGAGAAACCAAAAGCTCCATTAATTAATATTAAATTATTTTTAAATGAATTAAAATGTGCTATTTCTATGCTCGCAAAGGCAGAGATAACATAAAGTTGTTAGAGGTAATTTTCCAAGCGCTTACACAGGGGGAGTTCTTTCTTTCTCTCCTTTTTATCAGAAATGATGTTTCTATAGATCCTTCTGGGGAGTAAAGTTACCTAGAAATATTTCCAGGTATAAAGCCAGAGTTTCTAAGCACTTTGGTTCTCTTTAAGCTACTTCCAAATAACTCAAGTTTTAGCATTAGCCATCATGTAAGAGAAACAGGAATGAGGGTCTTACCTGCCACTGAGAATGAGTTCAGAATGCTGGAAGAGGTCGAAGTTTATTACAATCCGGATGGCATTTGTAGTCAGCTAGAACCTCAGTGAAAAGTTTCCCGAATAAATGCTTGGTGATTAAGAACTTATAATTTTCAGACCTCTCATTTCACCAGGCCTTGCACACTTGTCTTGGTGTTCAAATGACGGAGAAAGAATTTATAAACTGCATGTCACAAGATTCGGCAGACGATAAGCTTCCCATATGTGCTATTTCCTTTACCCCATTGAAATTTACAGCTGGTGCTTCTCATCCACATTTGTCAATTAGTGTCATACAAAACAACTACCTAACTGCTGCTAATATTGATGGTTTATGTTTGTGTTGTTTGAGAATTTCTTGTTAGTAAAGAATTAACTGAGCTCAAGGTCAATCAGTTCTTCCCTTAATATCTTACTATGGGCTCTGTATTTGTGTGAACAAGTTTTAGAAGTACACACACACACACACACACTTGTAGGCACACATATAATATCCTGCTGCAGCTTGGTTTTAATAAACAGAAAACATGAAGGAAACCATAATTACAACCATAAAATCCCTATCATTCATAGACAGGATCCTCCTCATTAGAAATTGTCATGCTTTCATAACTCTTCCTCAACCAGTGAGTTTGGTAGCTTAGTCATTTTAGGCTGGCTTCTGTCCTTGTTTGTCATGTCTACGTCACAAGGGTGTTGGAAGGATTAATTAGTTAACTTGTAAGATTCTTTGAAGATGAAAGCACTCTGAAATTGCTAAGTGGTGCTAGCATTCCTCTATAGTACATATTCTTCTTTTTATATTTATAAAGATTTATCCACCTTCTATTAACCCTTTTGACTAACATTATTTACTCAGACTTTTAAAAAATAATCAACTAGCTTGTCTTTTTCTCTACAAGTCTCAAATAATTTTTTAACTTATGTCCTCATTTCTCTCTCAGGGTTTTCTCTGGAGTATTTTTTCTCTCACTGAGAGATCCTGATATCCTTTTTCAAATCCTGCTGTGTATTTTCTTCTAGGTACATTTTTGTATTTGCTGGGATTGTGGACGGGTATACCAAAAGATCACTTAAGAGAAAAGAAAAATCACTATTATGAAATCTTAGAGGCCTGGGCCATAAGAATTATTAATTTGAATCTATCATCATAGTCCAAAGGCTGGGCAAATCTATCTGTAGGGTTCAGTGGTGCAGTGGGCAAACAGCTGAGCAAGAAGAAAAAGTGCTTTACTTCTAGGTCTGAATTTTCACATGCAGTTATCTAAAAAGGCTTTTATGAGACTGAGTGTACCCTGAAAGAAATCTGATGAGATGCCCTCAAGTATTCCAACTTCTTACCCTGGGTACAGCTAATGGTATCCAGGCCCATAGGTTATGGCTCTGCAAGACAGAAGGCGTTCCTCCAGCAGACCCAAGCCATGAGGAGGAGGCTCATTTCCAACAAGCACTGAAACATAGGGATGCTTACTACAGAGTTATCACAATTATTTTAGCTACTTAAATCAGCAAAGCAGAGCTGGTTTCCCACAATGAAATCCTGGGGTTTTCTTCACAGTTCCAACTATGAAGTATCCCTCAAATATTTTTACACTACTCTTTTGGCATTTTCCATTCTCACTGTAAGTGGGACCATGAAGTGTTTAAAAAAATTATTTTTAAAAAGAGGTGTCTGTTTTATCATACACAAAATATATATTTGTATTTAAGATGAACAATATAATAATTTGATATACGCATACATCATAAAATGATTACCACAATCAAGCTAATTAATACTTCATGTTATTTTAAAAATATATGCTCCCCAAGAGACAATGGTACTGACCAGTATCTTTTCATTAAAGAGTCTACAAAAACATAACTACATGCAAATGCTTCTGTCTTTGCATTTTGTTATTCTGCTAACATTTAGACATATATATTAATATATATATATATTAAAATATATTTTTCATGATTTCTATCTCAAATAGAATGAGCATAAACCTGTAAAACATCCATAAAATAAAATGAAAAATGATCTTGGCACAATGTATTTATTATAATTGCATGCAACACATACATGTATATGTGTATGACTATACCCACATTAGAAACCCTTAATTATAATCTTCATATACAAAGGCACATTTTAAAAAATACTCATTTCTTTAACATACTGAGGAGGAAACTAACAATAAATCCAAACTCTTAAAACCCAAATGACTTTTACCCTATAAGTTTCCATATCACTATGGTTAGAATTTATGCCCAGAAAGAATAACCTCAATTCTCTGGGGTTTTGTAAAAGCTGAAGAATTAAGTTTGTTATGCTCAACAACTTTTACTTATAATGTTTATGTATTTTATCTATCAAATATTATATTTATTGTTTCTACATTAGATTTTAGGTGAAAGTGTCTATACACAATTCTAATTGGCATTTGAAAATGATATTTTCTTCTCCCAAGAAATCTGAAAAAAAATTAAGTAATTTATTCTTAGAATTGAGAAATTCATTCTTAAGGAATAAATAATAATATATCTGCGAGAATATTTTGTATTTCAATACGTTGCTTTTTTGATGACATAATGCCCTGTAAAATAGGTTAAGGAGCTGGTATTTCCTTTATTTTAAGGCTAAAGATAAATAAAGACATGGAAATAAAACATTAGAAAGAAGAGTCAGAGTCAAGTCATTCCACTGACAACCAAGGACCCTAGAGGAGCAAGTCAGCCAGACTGGAGGAAACTCAGTCTAGCCCTGGACTCCGGCTCAAATCTCCTCATCAAAAAATGTGTCTAATTTTTCAAAAGAAGACATATGAGTGACCAAGAAACACGTGAGAAAACGCTCGACATCACTAATCATCAGAGCAATGCAAATTAAAGCCACAGAGATGTCATATTGCATCAGCAGAATAGCTATTATGAAGTGAAGTGCATTTATTTTCATATACCAGTTCTTCTCTAACTAACTCAGTGCATCCAAATGTGTCCTTATTGAGGAATTAACAAATGAATAAATATCGGATAATGACATAAATGTTCAACAATAGAATGGTAAAAGATTATCGTGCTACACAATTATTAAAACTTATTATAAGAGAACTTATTAATGTAAAAAGATGTTACTTAACATGGTTATAAGATTAAAAAATGTTATCTATAGTATTACCTATTTTTGTAATGTACATTCATATACATAAAATATTATGGAAGAATAGGAAATGAATTTACATTATAGTACTTATCTAATTTTTAATGAACAGATATGAGCTTTACACCCAGAAAAAAGAAATAGTTGTTTCAATTGTGAAAATGAAAATAGCTTAAAAATAAGACTTCAAAACATTTTAATATACCAAATCACCAGTGTTTCTCTCCAATTATTGTACTTAACTAAACATAAATATGTTAAAAAACTTTCAAAGCTGGATAAATGAGGCATACTAAATATCCTAAATTGCATTTCTTTCCATCATTTTAATTGCCATTTAATAGTCAATGTTATATAAGTATTATTAATGGCTCATATATTAAGTTTATTTCTCTCTCTATTGTGGCATATGGCACTATTATTAGCAAATGTTCACTTTCCTCTCTATAGGAGAAACTATATATCTGTGCCCGTTCCCATGTGACTTACAGAGATAAGTCCTCCTGCGGGATTTTACTTGGCCCATGAAATATGAATGCAAGTGATATCCAACTGGAGGTTTTAAGGGCCATTGCACAACTCATTTCTCCTTCCCTCTGTCATATAAACTGCATGTCATAGATGGGGGATGAGACTTTAGCCCAGATAATACAATGAAGGAAATGTGTGGGGTCCAGAACAAAGCTGTCATTGAATCATAATCAACGTGTAACTTGAGTAAGAAGTAAACCAAAAAAATTAGTGTGTCAAATCAGACATCTTACCCAAGATCCAGCCTTTACAAACAATTTCAATAATACAATCGAGAAGCATAGACAAAAAAGAGAGAGGCTTTGGACTTCTGGATTGACTCTCCAGGAGAGCACCAGAAGAAAAGCTCTCTATTGTCGGTGTGGTTGCCTCACAGAGCCAGGAGAATTTAGCTTATAAAACATCTCTACCTTACTCTCTACCAGCGATATCCTGCAAGGAGCTCTCTATAGGGAAGAACTCTCTGGTCATAGCAAATGTCGCTGGTTTTCAAAACGTTTGCCAAAAATGAAATCATGCCACCTAATTTCTTTCTTTGGGAGCATCCCCTTGGTAACTGGAAAAGAAATGAATCATAGGCCAATTGCTTTGCATCCTTCCTCCCCAAGAGCAAACCATTTGGCCATAGTATTAAAAAACAATACAACTAGTAAGTAGTGGCAGCATTAATATTCATGTTGAAATGTATTGATGATTTGTCACATGCCAAGCAGATAAGAACCTAGCGCCCCACCACCATTCTATGAGATAGATATCGCTACCATCCACAGTTTTGAGACGATTAAACTAAGAATTCAGCAGAATGAAGTGAATACATGCAAAATCTAAGAGTCACCAAAAATTTCACCGATTAAGATAGATGATATGCTAATGCAATATTTTTAATAATCCACACCAATGCAAAAAATTATAATAAACTAAGTACCAAAATATTTTTAAAGACAATATCATTATGATTTTTTTCTTCTGCTTCAATATTGCTCAACATAGCATTGATGCTGACACCAATCTCGTCTTTACAGGAAATGTTGATATTTTGTTCATCATAAACTTTTTCATTAATAATGATTTTTAAAATATTGCATTAAAATATTATTTATGTTGATTACTGAGCATTTCAGTCAATAAACTTTATTCGAGCCGTTTTAGCCTTCCAGCAAAATTGGGTGGAGAGTACAGAGAGTTCCCTTACCCCCATCCCCACACACAACCTCCCTCACTATCAACACCCTCTGCCAGATTGGAATATTTGTTATAGTTGATGAACCTACCTCAACACACCACTGTCACTGTAATTTACATTAGGATTCACTCAGTGTTGTACATTCTTTTTTTTTTTTTTTTTAGACGGAGTCTTGCTCTGCCACCACGCTGGAGTGCAGTGGCACAATCTCGGCTCACTGCAACCTCTGTCTCCTAGGTTCAAGCGATTCTTCCGACTCAGCCTCCCGAGTAGCTGGGACCACAGGCGCGGGCCACCACGCCCGGCTAATTTTTTTGTATTTTTTAGTAGAGACAGGGTTTCACAGTGTTGGCGAGGATGGTCTTGATCTCTTGACCTCGTGATCCGCCCGCCTCGGCCTCCCAAAGTGCTGGGATTACAGGCATGAGCCACCAAGCCTGGCCCAGTGTTGTACAGTCTATGGGTTTTAACAAACATATAATGACATGTATCCACCACTGTAGTATTGTATAAAATAGTTTCGCTATACTGTGTCCGAATAATGATCTGTGTTCTGCCTGTTTATCTCACCTTTCTCCCTAACTCATTTCAACCACTAATCTTTTTACTTCCCCCACAGTTTTGCCTTTCCTGATTGCCATTGATTTGGAATCATACCTCGTGTAGCATTTTCAGATTGGCTTCTTTGACTTGATAATATATATTTAAGTTTCTGCCATGTCTTTTCATGACTTGATAGCTCATTTCTTCTTCGTGCTGAATAATATTCCACTGTCTGAATGCACCACAGTTTATTTATTCGATTAACTACTGAACAGTAACTTCGTTGGTTCCAAGTTTTGGCAATTACTAATTAAGCTGCTATAAATATCCATGTGCAGATTTTCGTGAAAACATAGACGCATGATTGCTGGATCAGATGGTAGGAGTAGGTTTAGTTTTGTTTAAAAAAAAAAAAAACTAAAACCTGTCAAACTATCTTCCAAAGTTGATGTTGTCAGTGTGTTGAATTTTTGACATTCTAATAAGTGTTCAGTGGTACCTCATTGTTGGAGCTTTTTTTTTTTTATTCTTTCCGTTTTCTACACAGATGATGTTGTTGTCTGGGAGCACAGACAGTTTTATTTCTTCCTACATGCATTTTATTTCCTATTCTTTTCTTATTGTATGAGCTGGGACTTCCATTATAATATTGAAAAGAAGTGTTGAGAGCGGACATCTTGCCTGGTTCCTGATCTTAGGAGAAAACCCTAAATTTCTCACCGTGATGCATGATACTAGCTGTAGGTTTTTTGTAGATGTTCTTTATCAAGTTGAGGAAGTTTCTGTCTGTTATTAGTGTGTTGAGAGCTTTTATCATAAAAGAGTGTTAGATTTTGTCAAATGCTTCTTTTGTATATATTGATATAATTATGTTTTTTTCATTTCTTCTTTTTTTTTTTTTTTTTGAGACGGAGTTTTGTTCTTGTTGCCCAGGTGCAAGGGTGTGATCTCGGCTCACCATAACCTCCACCTCCCAGGTTCAAGTGATTCTCCTGCCTCATCCTCCCAAGTAGCTGGGATTACAGGCATGTGCCACCACATGAGACTAATTGTGTATTTTTAGTAGAGATGAGGTTTCTCCATGTTGGCCAGGCTGGTCTCTCGAACTCCTGACCTCAGGTGATCTGCCCACCTCAGCCTCCCAAAGTGCTGCGATTACAGGCATGAGCCACCAGGCCCAGCTTTTTTCTTTACCCTGTTAACGTGAATTACATTAGTTGATTTTAGAATGTTGAACCAGGCTTTGAATACTTTGGAGAAATCCCCAACGATATAGGATATAATTGTTTTTCATACATTGTTGTATTTAACTAACAATGTTTTGAGACTCTTTGCATCTGTGTTCATGAGAGAGACTTTTCTGTGATGTTCCTTTCTTAAAATGTCTTTGTCTGGTTTGGGCATTAGAGTAATGCTCCTCTGATAAAATGACTTAGTAGGTTCTCTCTGTGTTTACCTTATGGAAGAGATTGTTGAGTACTAATAGAACTTCTTCCTTCAAAGTTAATTTACCAGTGAATCCACCTGTACCTGGAACCTTCTGTGTTGGAAAGTCAGTAGTTATTTTTTCTATTTCTTTAATATATATATAGGCCTATTCAAAATCTATTTCTTCTAGCACGGGTATGGAAGATTGTTTCTTTTGGGGAGATGACCCATTTCATCCAGGTTATTACATTTGTGAACATAGAGTTCTTCACAATGTTTCCTTATTAATCTTTTAATGGCCATGGGATCTATAGTGATGTCTCTCTTTTATTTCTGACATTTATAATTTGTATCACCTGTCTTTTTTCTTAGTTAGCATAGCTAGAGAGTTATCATTTCTCTTGTTCTTTTCCAAGATCCAGCTTTTGCTTTCACTGATTTCCTCTTTTCAGTTTTGTTGATCTCTATCCTAGCTTTTATTATTTATCTTTCTCTTTGGATTTAATTTGCTCTCTTTTATCTGGTTTCCTATGGTGTAAGCTTAGATAGTTAATTTTAGGTTTTTCTTCTTTTTTATTATAAGAATTCAATGCTCTAAATTTCCTCTAAACATTACCTATGTTGCATCCCACAGTTTTTGATAACTTTCATTTCCATTTTCATTTAGTTTATTTAAAATATCCTTAAATTTTGCTTGTGTTTCTTAGAAGTATGTACTTTGGTATTTTTCAGCTACCTTTATGCTATTGATTTCTAGTTTAATTCCACTGTGGTCTGAGAGCAGACATTGTATGATTTCTATTTTTTTAAGTTTATCAAGGTGTGTTTTATGGCCCAGAATGTGGTCTGTCCTGGTGAATGCTCCATGTGATCTTGAAGAATGTGTATTCTGCTGTTGTTGGATAATGTAATTAACAGACGTCAATTACATCCAGTTGACAGATGGTTCTGTTGTGTTCAACTTTGTCCCCGCTAATTGCCTGCCTGCTGAATCTGCGTATTCCTGGCAGAGGAGTGTTGAAGTATCCGACTGTAATAGTGGATTTTCTGTTTCTCCTTGTAGCTCTGTCCAATTTGCCTCACATGTTTTGATGCTCTGTTGTTAGGCACATACACTTAAAGACTGTTATGTTTCCTTGAAGAACTGACCCCTGTATTATTATGTACTGTTTTGCTTTATCCCTGATACTTTCCCTGCTCTGAAGTCCACTTTTTCTAAAATTAATGCAGCTACTCCTACTTTTTTTGAACTGGCGCTATCATAGTATATCCTTATCCTGTTACTTGTAATCTATATGTGTTATTAAAGTGTGTTTCTTCTAGACAACATACAGTTGTGCTTTGTTTTTTGAGCACTCTGACAATCCCTGTCTTTTAATTGGGGCGTTTTGACCATTGACATTTACCTAATTATTGATACAGTAAGATTAATATATGCCATATTTGTTACTGTTTTCTATGCATTTTTTCGGCGTTTCCTTGTTTTTCCAGTCTTTTCTGCTTTTTCTGGTTTGAATTGGACATTTTTTATAACATATATGCTAAGAAAAAAAGGGAAAATTGATGATGCAATTTTCTCTTTTTTTCTTAGCATATGCATTATACAATTTTAAAACTCTCTTTAACATTTGCCCCAGAGCATGCAATATACATTTACAGCTAGCAGAGTCTACGTTCAGGTAACACTATAGCAGTTCATAGGTGGTACAAGCACTTTATAATAAGTTAATATTTATTATTTTATTTCTCTTGTCCCCTATATCATTGCCGTAATTCATTTCACTTATATAGGAAGATGCATAAGTATGCCTAGGTGAAATGTCTGTTTATACACACTCACATAAGCATACATAGTCTAATGCATTATTCTGATACATTGTTGCTATCATTATTTTGGACAAACTGTTGTCTATTAGATTAAGACTGGAAAGATAAATGTTTTTATTTTATCGTCAGGCATTCATTCTCTGATGTTCTTTCTTTCTTTAGGTAGATCTAAGTTTCTGACCTATGTCATTTTCCTTCTCGAAAAACTTCATTTAACATTTCATGAAAAGCTAATCTACTGGCAACAGACTTCCTCAATTTTCATTTATCTAAGAAAAATTTTATTTTTCATTCACTTTTGAAGAACAATATTACAAGGCACAAAATTCTAAGTTGGTGCTTTTCTCCCTCAACACTTTAAATATTTCACTCCACTCTCGCTTCCTTACATCGTTTCTGAGGAGAGGTTGGACGTAATTTTTATCTTTGCTCCTCCCCACGTAAGACTTTTTTTCCTCCCAACGTTTTTCAAATTTTTCCTTTATCTTTGAATTTCTCCAGTGTGGGTATGATATGTGTAGGTGTGACTTTTTGGAATTTGTTCTGATTAGTGTTCTCTGACCATTCTGTGTCTGCAGTTTTGGTCTAACATAGACTAGAGGAAAATCTCCGTCATTACTGCTTCAAATATTGCTTTGTTCCTTTCTCTCTTTCTTCTCCTTCAGGTATTCCCATTATGTGTATGTTACATCTTTTGTAATTGTCTCACAGCTCTGTTTTGACTTTCACAGAGTTTTTTCATCCTTTTCCCTTTCAGATTTATAACTTTCTATTTTCATCTCTTCAAGCTTAGAATGATTTCTTCAGTCATGTCCCATCTGCTAATAATTCCATCAAAAGTATTCTTCACTTCTGTTACAGTACTTTTTATCTCTAACATTTTCTTTTAGTTGTTTCTCAGAATTCTTATGTCTCTGCTTACATTTTTGTGCTTTTGTATGATGTATTTTTTCCTTTAAAGCCTTTAATATATTAATTTTAATTTTTTTAATTCCTGGTTTGATAATCACAACATTTTTGCCATACCTAACTCTGGTGCTGATGCTTGTTGAGTCTTCAAATTGATCCACTTGTTTTAGTATGCCTGGTAATTTTTTCTTGAAAGGCAGACATGACATAATGGGTAAGAGGAATTGTCCTAAATGGGCCTTTAGTAAGAGGGTAAAAAGGTGTGAGTAAGGGAGGGTTCTGTAGTCCTGCGATTAGGTCTCCGTCTTTCGTGAGCCTGTGCCTCTGGACTGTGAACTTCATCAGTGCTACTCAGGTTTCTTTCTTCTCCCTTAAGTGAGACAGGGTGGCTGGAGGGGGTTAGTTGTGTCTCCCTTTATCTAGGTGGGTTAGGCGCTGATATAACTTCAGCGTGGTAGGCTGTGGTAAAACAGTTTCTCCTGAGGGCACGCCTTGTTAAGAACAGAACGTTCGGAGGTATTTCAAGCTGCTTTCTTTTCCCCTATCCCTGCCAAAATATATAAATAACTCTCTAAAATTAATAAGTGAGTGGCAAATAATACCTGCAAATAGGCAATTTGGAAAAAAAAAAAAACCAAAGCCAGTAAACCCGTGAAAAGAAATTTTCACTAATAACTGGGAAAATACAAAATAAAACAATGATAACTATTTTACACAATAAGATTGGCAAAAAAATAAATAAACAAGGACAAGTTTGACTATACCAACTGTAGGTAAAGACAAGGAACACTAGAATGTTTACGAAGTGCTGAGGGCTTTAAAATTATCTTAGCTATTTAGCAGAACTATTTGGCATTATCTATGAACACTGAAGGAGCAAGCTCCATGACTTATTGATTTTATTTCCAGGTATAAACACTATTTTTTAAAGACTCTCATCTTTGTGTGCAGAGAGACATGTAACAAAATTCTTACAGCAACATGTTTACAGCTAAATGTTGAGTGCAATCAGCCCTCCCAATCCAGTGGGTCCCACGTTAATGGATTCAACCACCTGTGGATTGAAAATACTTGGAGAAAAAAGTAAAAAACAAAAATACAAAATAAAAACAATACAAATTTAAAAACAGTATAGTACAAAAACTATTAACATAGCATTTACATTGTATTAAGTATTATAAGTAATCTAGAGATGTTTCCAATATAGCTGTGTGCCACACAGCAGCGTTTCAGTCAACAGCGAACTGCCTGTATGGTGGAAGTCCCGTAAGATTATAATGGAGCTACAAAATCCCTATCACCCAGTGACATCAGAATGTTGTAGCACAATGTATTGCTGCCTTGTTTGTGGTGATGCTGGTGCAAACAAACCTACTGAGTTTCCAGTCTTATAAATGCATAATACATACAATTATGTACAGTATGTGATACTTGACAATGTAATAAACAACCATGTTAGTACTGATTTTGTATTCACTGTATTTTTTCTCATTATTTGAGAGCGTTCTCCTTCTACTTATAAAAAAATGTTAACTATGAAACAGCCTCAGGCAGGTCCTTCAGGAGGTATTCTAGAAAACAGCATTTTTATCATAGGAGCTGACAGCTTTGTGTGTGTTATTTCCCCTAAAGACCTTCCAGTGGAAAAAAGATGTGGAGGTGAAAGACAGTCATATTCATGGTCCTGACCCTGTGTAGACCTAGGCTAATGTGTGTATTTGTGTCTTAATTTTTAACAAAAAAGTTTAAAAAGTGGTAAAATAAAATGAAAAATATTTTAAATAGAAAAAACTTATAGAATAAGGATACAAAAAATATTTTTGCACAGCTGTACCGTGTTTGTGTTTTAAGCTGTTTAAAATTAAAATTTTATAACGTTAAGTAGTTACAGTAAGCTAATGTTAATTATTTTAAAAAGAAAAATTAGAAACTCAGTGTAGCCTAAGTGTACAGTGTCTGACAGGTCTATAGCAGTGCACGGTAGTGTCCTAGGCCTTCACACTCGCTTACCACTCACTCACTGACTCACCCAGAGCCACTTCTAGTCCTGCAAGCCCCATTCGTGGTAAGTTCCCTATACAGATGCATCACTCTTTATTTTCATACAATATTTTTATTGCCCTTTTTTGATGTTTAGATACACAAATGTGTACCATTATGTTCCAATTGCCTTCAATATTCAGTACAGTCACATGTTGTACAGGTTTGTAATAAATAAATACATTGTGACTATATATATATATATATATATATACACACAATGGAATGTTTATAATGATAAAATGAGTTAGTACTACATGCATTAGGAATCTCAAAAATCCATTGATGGGGAAAAGCAAGGTTTACAAAAAATTATGCAGCATAGTGTAATTGTGTAAAGTTTAAAACACCTAATACATTGATTGGAAATATAATAATATAGAGTAAATCTGTAAAAACTTCACTGGAATAATAACCAAAAATTTTCTGGTGTTTACCTTTAATGGGCAGCAAGAGAGATGTGATCAAAAAACAGTTTATCAACGTATTTATAAAAAAGTGGTATTTGTAAAATTTCTCACATGGGGTTTTGTGTACCTTCATATGTATTATATTCGATACCTGAAAAAATGTGAATGACTAAAATTTTTGATGAAGGAAATAAAACATAATCAACTTGTTTTTAAAAAGACATTAATGCTAAGAGGGAAATTATAAAGGTATGAAACATAATCATTGCATACAAGCATGAATATATTCCTCAGCCTTCAATAATAGCTGTATAGTAATAAAAACAATATTTAATCAAAATGTTCAACACTTTCTTATTGTGAGAATGGAGAATGAAAATATTTTTGTACTGTAGAGTTTGTGTTAGAGAACTAAATCCTTTTTCTTCACAATGGCAAGTTAAATGAGAATGTCCAAACCTAATATTTATTTAGGAATACTGAGGTACAAAAAGAATCAGATAAAAGATGGAATACGGTTGCCTCTAGAGAGAAAGACTTGGGAATGTATTAGTCATTCTCATACTGCTATAAAGAACTACCTGAGACTGGGTAATTTATAAAGAAAAACAGTTTAATTGTCTCACAATTCCACAGGCTGGGGAGGCCTCGGGAAATGTACAACCATGACGGAAAGTAAAGGAAAAGCAGGCACGTCCTACGTGGCTGGAACAGGAAGAAGAGCATGAAGGAGGATGCTGCACACTTTTTCATTGTTATTATTAAGTTCCAGGGTGCATGTGCAGGATGCGCAGGTTTGTTGCGTAGGTAAACATGGGCCATGGTGGTCTGCTGCAGATAGCAACCTATCACCTAAGTATTAAGCCCAGCATGCATTAGCTATTTTTCCTGATGCTCTCCCTCCCCTCACCCCTGCCCCTCAATAGACCCTAGTGTGTGTTGTTCACTTCCCAGTGTTCTCATAGTTCAGCTCCCACTTATGAGTGTGAACATGCACTGTTTGGTTTTCTGTTCCTATGTTAGTTTGATGAGGATAATGGCTTCCAGCTCCATCCATGTTCCTGCAAAGGAAACAATCTCATTCCTTTTCATGGCTGCATAGTATTCCGTGGTGTATCTGTACCACATTTTCATTCATTCCATCTATCATTGATGGGCATTTGGGTAGATTCCATGTCTTTGCTATTTTGAATAATGCTGCAGTGAACATACACATACATGTATCTTTATAATAGAATGATTTATATTCCTCTGTGTATATGCCTAGTCATGGGATTACTGGGTCAAGTGGTATTTCTGGTTCTACGTCTTTGAGAAATCACCACACTGTTTTCCACAATGGATAAACTAAAATACACACTTTTAAATAACCAGATCTTGTAAGAACTCATTCACTATCATGAGAACAGCAAGGGGGAAATCCTCCCCCATGATTGAATCACCACCCCCCCACCCCGACCAATCCCCTGCTCCAACATTGGGGAATACAATTCAACATGAGATTTGGGTGGGGACATGAATCCAAACAGTATCAGGGAGTTTAAAGGTAAGGAATGAAGACTTTTTTTAATGAGAAATTTTGGAGGACTACTTTAAAGCATTAACGTACAGTATTTCAATAAAAATAAATTTTACCCTGAAAATGAAATTCAGAATTGACTTCACTTCAAGCAGGTTCTGTAACTTAAATTGGAGCTACACCTAACATTGACACACAGCTACCTACACATGAGGCTTAAGTCTTCTTCCACGTTCTGGCATGCTTTGTTAATATCATTCAGAGCCATCCAGAAAATATTGTATCTGTCAGAAGAACTCAGTCTCAAAATCCCAGATCATCAAATTTTTTTTAAAAAAACTATCACTCTCACTACCTGAGAAATCCAAACCAAACAGCAAATATGTTATGGAAAAATATGAACTCCATCACTGCAACTCCTCACGTTACCAGCTGTTTATGGAAAAGCAGAAAAGAGAGATGCAGCAGATGATGAGGTAATCTTGTTTCATACAGGGTTTATTCTCTGGTGGGTTATGCAGCCAGTCTTGTTTTGAATGACTCAAGTACGCGAGTCACTCAGCACTGCTACCCAGGGAAATCTATCCTGTGCTAGCAACAGAGCACCTGCAGTGATGCTATCACACAGATGTGCCAGATGGGCTGAGAAACAGGAACAACTCTTGAGGGAAAAAGACAGGGAAACAAAAGTCTCCGAACAAGTATCCATTGACAGCAGCATACCATGTAATTTCCCAGGAAGGAAAGACAGAATAACATAAGGAACATTTTTTTTCTGTTGTAAGCTCAGTGCCATTTCACCTACATTAAAGTTGGTCATGGCAAGACGGGGAGTTAAGGAAAAATCTGTAAGACCCTTAACCCAAGACAATTTTGGGGGGTATAGGGCAAGATGAGAAAATGACCTGTCCCGCAGTAATCACAGGAAATATATTTGTTCTAGTCATCCACGTAGTGAGCTGCAAGGCAGAACAATGTGTCCTAAATCATCATGTTTTGTTCAACTTCTTCTTCTGTCCTAGAATGATCCCTTCCCCAAGTTACACTTCCTCTTGTAACTTAGCAACAAGGATGTAACGAACAATAAACTCATTTGCCTGCTTTCCTTTCCACCAACTTGCATGGCTTGTACTTCATTTATTGGGTACTATGCCTAGCTCTGAGTACATCCATAAGAGTAAGATCACCGGCAGGGTGCGGTGGCTCATGCTTATAATCCTAGCACTCTGGGAGGCCGAGGCGGGCAGATCACGAGGTCAAGAGATCGAGACCATCCTGGCCAACATGGTGAAACTCTGTCTCTACTAAAAATACAAAAAATAGCCAGGCCTGGTGGCATGTGCCCGTGATCCCAGCTACTCGGGAGGCTGAGGTGGAAGAATCACTTGAACCCAGGAGGCGGAGGTTGCAGCGAGCCGAGATTGCACCACTGCACTCCAGCCTGGCGACAGAGCAAGACTCCGTCTCAAAAATAAATAAATAAAATAAGATCACCATAGAAGCTATGATTACTACTACTAATGAAGATAGCTAACATTTTTGAGTATTTACTATAATCTAGGTATTAAACAAATTAACTCTTTTAACTCTCACAATGAAAATTATGCCTCAATTTTCTAATCTATAAAAATGAGGCTGATTACAGTTAAACAATGGTTCTAACTTAAGCAATTGTGATTTAAAAAAATTAGTCAATGTATGGAAAGTCTTTAGAGCTGTGTCCAATGTATAGAAAATGCCTCTGAAGTGTTAGTTGCTATTACTACAGGTGAGTTCATCCAGACCCATGGTTCTACATGCCATTTATATGCCAATGACGTCCAAATCTTGGTCACCAGCCCTTAACTCTCTGTAGAACTTCAGATTCATAGGTACAATCGCCTTATTTCATCTTCACATAGACATCTAATGTGGCCAACTCAAAATTAACATAGTCAGCAGGACTCTACTTCCTCCCTTACCCGCAAGGAAAAGTCTAGCACTTCAGACAGTAGACCAGTAAATCAGAGGTCCCCAACCTGACAGATGACACCGGTCTGTGGCCTGTTAGGAACTGGGCCACACAGTAGAAGGTGAGCGGCAGGTGAGCGAATGAAGCTTCCCCTGTATTCAGCCGCTCCCCATCACTCTCTTTACTGCCTGAGCTCCTGTCACATCAGCAGCAGCTTTAGATTCTCATAAGAGCGCAAACCCTACTGTGAACTGCACATATACGTGATCTAGGTCGCACACTCATGATAATCTGTTGCCTGAAGATCTGTCACCGTCTTCCATACCATCACTCCCAGATAGGACTGTCTCATTAAAGGAAAACAAGCTCGTCTCTC